>CM055821.1:23562145-23645227 GCA_029582265.1 Zoroaster sp. YZ-2022 | reverse complement strand
TTTGGGGTTTGGCACACGGAAGCAAAGATTTTCAAAAAAACCAGCAATCCCCGAGCTTTTCACCAGGAAAACAAAAAGGACAAGATGCTTTCCTGATGTTGGTTTTCCAAAAACCCAGAGGGTCCCAACCCCACAACGTCTACAAAAAGCCCACGCAAAAGACGGACCGAACCACCCTCCTTCCATCATCCAAGCATCAAGTATCGGTCAACCGAGCTCGACAACGCGCCTACAACATTTGGACAAGGAACCCTTTCCCCAAAGGGAACCCAAGCACACCCGAACTACCTCAAACGCAACGGTTAAACCCAACAAGATCAGACAGCGAACCCGGGTTTCCCAAAACCCAAAAAGCAAGGAAAGGGACAACCCCTCTGGTCTCCCCTTTCAGGTTCGACGTTCAAAAACTACAACGCATCCCCCGAAAAGCAGGCACGATGTTTCCACTCACCCCCCAAAAACCCAAGGACTTCAAACCCCAGGACAACCGACCCAAACAAAGAGCGGGAGTTAGACCCCCGGAGTGGTAAGGTGACATCGGCAAAACGCAACCTCCCATCAGATTGAAGGAACACCGAGCACACGGCCGCAGAGGAGATTTCGAGAAGTCCGCCATCGTCAAGCACTCGAAATCAAACCACCAAATCACTGGGGAGCCCAACCATCACCCCCATCGACGGGGCCCCCCATACGCATCAGAGAGGCCATCGAGATCGTCAAACACGACACTGTCCACGGGACATCGGCTTCTTCATCAACATTTGGGACCCCCTACAGACTGAAGGATTTCTATACAAAGCCCAAAACCCCCCCAACCGAGGGACCCCCTATCCAAGTCAACCCCCCCTCCTTCCTGTGTTTGTTAACAACTGATTCAGTTCAGTGAGCACACCCTCCCCCAACCCCCAGATCATAGTCTTAGTCCAAGTTTTGCCTGCGCGCCCAACAACCCAATCCTCCAGCATCCATTCATGGGAGATCCCCCAGCAGTTACCCAAACAGCAATTTCCCGAGTCCGGGATTTTCTGAGGGCGACGAATACGATGAAAGTCGAGACCCCAGTTTTTTCAGAACTAATTACTACCCCATGGGGTCACCGCAATTAGTCTTACTTTTTCTCCTCACCATAAAGCACAAGTTTTTCCCCCAAAAAAGTATCTTCACTTTTTTTTCTTTCACGCCACATGTTTGTGTTGCATTTCCAAAATATGGGCTATAGTATCCCCAATCAAAAATGGGGCATACCCAAGAGCCAGTTAATAGATGGCAAAGCAATTTAACTTTTAAAATATAAAAATAAAAAAAAAAGGGAAAACGGGAAAAATTAACGAAATCGTTTTTACTTCAAACTTTGGGGAAATCTTTTTTTTCGAACCCCCTTTTCCGCAAATTCCCCGTTTTGAATGCGGCAAAAAACGTGCACTTCCCACAACACACATGTACTTTCGGAACAATATACATATGTAAAATCACGGGGGAAGAAAAATTTCCCTCCAAAAAATGAATGTTATTATGTTATTTTTTTTTCAGATTGAATTTTTTTTTTAGAGGATTGTTTATATTAAAGATAACAGGACCCGGGGAGGGATTCATGTTTTTCTTTCCATAGGTTTTTACGAGCATGAAACTCTATACCCAAAAATACACGCACATCAATCCCAAAAACCAACTCACAAAAACATGTTTGATTGATTACGGGCAGGACCTCACGCTGTGTTCCCCAAGCGAGTTTAAAAGAATTCCCTTTCAAACAAACCTTGGGGTGAAGGGGTTTTTAAGGTGATTAACTTGTTTAACTTTTTCTTTCAAACCCCCCTAGGGGTCAACACGTAATAGGGGACAATCTGACAAAGGGGTGGAAAAAAGAGGGTTGAAAGGGATCATATTGTGTTGAAATGATTCTAAAAACCCCCCCAAAATACATGTATATAAAAATGCTATTTTTTAATTTTCAAAACTTTTTTTATAAATGAAGTTTGTAACGTTTCAGAGTTCCTTTTTTGAATACGGGGAGGATGATGAAAGCGCAAACGAACGAACACTACCATTGTGGGGTTTTGGGGGGGTCAATTGTCAAGTTCCAAACCCCAAACTGAGAAAAAAAAAAACACGTGCGAAATTTTAAAAAAACGGGGGGTTTTTGCGGTTTTTATTTTGGGGAAATTTTGCCCGTAGTTAATTCATCAGCAGAAAAAAAATTCAATAGAATTTTAGGGATTGGGGTAAACCTTTTCGGGTTGTGGAAAAAGGGTACGGATGCACAAAAGGAAAAAGTGCACGGATATTGTATCAACACCGGCGTGGCGGGAATGTTTACCACGTACGTCGCACGGACGCCCCCGGCATGGGCTGACACACGGAAACAAACCCCGCGGACGGATAGCTTGATATTTTTTGGGGGAATATACATAAAGTTTTTCGGGAAAGGTTTTTTTAAATGGTTTCAAAATGTTTATAAATCTGTCGAAATTTGTATCGCAAAATCTGCAATTTCATTTTGAAATTCCATCGCAGATTGTCCAAAAACGCATTTGCTGGAAAAGGGGAAAAGTTACTGAGTCCATGGTCGTGGCCAGGGTTCAAAACCCCCATTCTGGGCGATCAGCCATCAGAACACAAACCCAGCACAAAAACCCTGACCATGGATTCCATAATAAAAGATTAGGGAACGATGCCCAAATTTCACCCAAAAATTGGGAGGATTAAAAGCCGCATTGTTTTTTAAAGGATTTTTTCAAAGGTGAACGTTTCCCCGTTTTTAACCCCCCTTTTTGCCACCATGCATATTTTTGGAATTAAAGGTCTTTCCCAAACTATTGATAACGGAATGCTCTCCTTTACGGTCTCCCCAGAATCAAATATCCGTTTAAACATAAAACAAGAGTCGTGTTGTGACTTTGTCCAGAAAATCATGCCAAACACGCCAATCTTGAAAGAACTGCACTGGTTTGTTTCCAAAATTGTTTTTAAAAATTATGCTAATTGTTCACAAATCTTTTTAAAAAACCCAATTTATATTTCGAACTGCTTAAAAATCACACTCCATCACGCAATTTGGGGCCCCGCAACATGTCATTCCCCAAAAGGGAAACCCAAATTCAAAGGGAACGGGGGGATATCGTTTTCGTCGCAGCCGAGACCTGGGAAACATCTTTAACAAAATCAAATCTTGTCAAGTATAACCAGATTAAGTGATGCTTTTGTTTAAACTCTTCAAAGATGATGTATATTTGAATTTATTTAGGTACATGTATCTTCATAATTATTTTCCCCTGCTTCATTTTTTGTTTGTATTCATGTTTTTTTTTTGTTTCGCCTTTAGCGCCCAGCAGGGTGGATATTGCGCTAAAAAAACTTTATTATTATTATTATTTTATTATTATTATTATTAATAACCGCGTACATGTATCAATTTTTTCACTGGTTGGAAAAAAAAAGATTACTAAAAAAAAAAAAAAAAAGGTCACTGCACCTATTTTGAAGCCGACCTAACAAGAAACCTAATTTTTTGCTAAACGTTTCACAAATTTTTAGAAAATTTAATGTCTGTTGATATACCCGAGTTTGTTTAAATAAAGAGAAAATAAAAGTTAAAGGGCCCGTAAAGTCGCTGGCACGAGACTTTAAAAAATACAGGTTGTGAAAAAATTCCCCCGTTTTAGTTCCAGAATTTAAAAATTTAAAAAAAAACAGGCTTTTAAAAAATGCCCCAACAGTTGCAAACGTTTTTAAAATAATTGGGTAATTTTATTTACTTAATTTTGGGGAAATGTTGGTTAGGAAAAAACATTTTATGTATAGACTAAGGTTTACCCATTTGTAAATTGTATTTAAAAAAATTTCTTTAATGGGGTTTTTTTTCTACATCATTGTTTTAAAAATATGGGGGTTTTGTTTTTTACCCCCCCGAAATGTAAGGATTTTCAATTATTGAGGTATTTAAAGGGTTAACAAATATTGAGTTTTAAATATTGTTCTTTCCTGGGTTTAGGACGTCTCAATTGCGGAAGGGCAAAAAGGGCCCATTGAAGCCATAAGACGCAACATGGCCATAATACTTTGAAAAGAGACGAACAAAAGCTTAATTACTCCCAAATTGTTTCCTTCCCCCAATCAATTGACGATACCCCACTGGGACATTATTCCCTCGTGTTCTCCATCTTGAATTTGACGTTGAAAGACAAGGTTTTGGGGGGACTTGAAAAAATCAGTTTTATACACTTTAAAGAAAACTCCCAAAAACCTGTAAATTTCGGTGCCCAAATTTAAAAATTTATACTTTTGGGACAAAATTTTGGGAAAACCCATTTAAAAAAAAATAAAATTTTTATATGTTTCTCAAATGTATTCTTTTATTTATCTGTAATCCAATAGTTCAGACTTGTTTGTTTGTATTCGAAAAGGGGGAGAGGTTATAGGGGTGAGGGGGTGGTCATTAAACAATTTAGATTAAACCTCCCCCCCTTTAACCCCATTTGGGTTTTTTTTCAATATGCAAAAAGTAAATCATTTTCCGAACCCCCGTCCAAAAAATCAAATAAAAATCAACCAAGGTCATAATCAAACCATTCAAAAAAAGAGAGAAAGAATTGTTTTAATTTTGTCCACAATGACGAGTCCCAACCCCAAAGAGGGTTTTTAATTTGTTTATCAAATCGGGGAGCAGATATGAAACGGGAGACATCTTTTAAAAGCAGAGGGAACCTACTGTGTGGTTTTCCAGCTCACCCCATCAAAATTCCAGTTATTTTTAGAACAATTTCTACCAATTGAGCATTTTGGTTTTGGGGTCACCGCAATTTTTTATTATCATTATACTTGGGTTTCAAAGCACACGAAACAAGGGGGGTCAGAGCCCAGTTTACTCAGCCAACGTAAAACCCAGGCAATTATTGTTCTCTCCCCCCTTTTCCAAAAAGAAAATTAAAAATTAATTATGGAGAGAACCGGCTTTTAAAATTACTGACACCGGAGAAAAGATGAATGTTATCGTTTAATTTTCTGAACTTTCTTAAATAAACACTTTTCTCATAATTTCTACTCAATTGAGATTCCAATGGTGTCACCGCAATTAGTCTATTTTATCCTCACCATGCAAAGTTTCAAGTTTTACCATTACTTTTGTTAAAAATAAAAGGGAAAACAAACGGAAACAGATTTAATAAATACTGTCTGTAAAAATTTAGCTTTTTCGCATTAAAAAAGTGAAACCCTTCAGATTTGTTGTATTTATTTTAATGTGGGAAAAATTTAGGAAACTTGTAAGGTAGCATTTCCCAAATTTGGGAAATTATCTTTTAAAAAGGGGCACTCCAGATAGGTCCACATTTATTTCTGGGAAGATTGATATAATTAAATAAGCATTTACCCAAGGTTTTTTTTTTTTTTTTTTTTTTTTTTTAAATCAAATGTTAACTGTACATAACTTTTTGCCAACAGGGAAATACGTGATGCATGTATACCCAGGGATTAGTTTCCCATATACAAAGTATGGTGGCTAAGAGAGCCTCACAAATCAGGCAAATGTTCATACCCCCATGTGGAAAAAGTCTTAAAACACAGCACGGCAGAATTCCAATCGATCCAGCAATTTTGGCTGCAATTGGACATCGTTTTATAGCTTTAAAACTAATAATAAAATAAAGAAAGAAAAATAAAGAAAGAAAGAAAATTAAAAATGCCGCCGGGTATGAGGCGACGCTGTCTTGGTTCAAAACTGTGTTTGATACACGATCCCACGGCGCTACACGAACGCTACAATCACGAAACGCTACCCTAAGTCATTTATAGTGACTTTGCATCATGGTTACAATTTGTAATATTCATTGTTATATTGCATTGTTGTGCTATCAATTCTGTGAGAATGATCGATAGAGATCATGAGCATGGAAGACCCCACTGAATGTCAATTGCCTGTTTCAATTAGAGCCAATTACAGCAACTGTTTGTGGAGCCATTAAATGATAAATGGCATTTTCTTTTAATATCATAATTGCATCTTGTTGGGGTTTCAACCGGACCGAACTAACGGGTAATATTATTTTTTTTAAATTATTATTAATACTATTTTATTCGACCAAAACAACATGGAAATGTACAGTGTACATGAACAAAAATAACAAATAGCAACACCAGATACAAGAGATGCTGAACACATACAAGATGTGTTGACTTCATTGAGTCCATATTGATTAGCATATTTCCTCATTTAAGAAGAACCCATGTTTCTACATTTGATTAAGGGCGTAGCGAAGGCATTTCTTTTTCTTTGGGGTGGTAAGCAATTGCCGACTGCATCAGTAGTAAACATTTTTGTGGGTAATTCACACACAACAATAATATAACCAGGCAAATAATGTACTTTGTTTCCATCAAATGGACAATCTGTAAAATATAATGTATTACAACTGTATTACAAAGTAAAACAACTGATACCAACTCGGCAAATCTTCAGTGCTTAGAAACATACTACATTTGATCGGCAAACGCATAGCTCTAGGTTTGCCGACTGAATTTTTTTTCTCGAACAACCCTCCAGTTCTAGTACCTTTTGATGCTTCATTTGCCGACGAGCTCTATAAATGCCTACTGAGAAAAATTATTCGGGGAGTGTCCACACCCCACACCCCCGCTTGCTGTGGCCCTGTATTCAATCACTATATTTATCGAAAGTTTTGTGGTGTTTAAACAATTACTTGTAATATTGTGGATTTGTTCATTGAAAATTACAACTTTAGTGTTATAACGTCGTAACGAACATTTATTTGCGTTCTGTCCAAAACGTCCGGTTTGTTTTGCTTCGCGCGAAATACCCGGTTCAAGGTTCAAATTAATAAAATAATAATAATAATAATGTGTGGATTTATATAGCATATCCACCAGGACAAGGTGATTACTGTTCAATCAGGGACCACGGTCTCGAAAGGTGCACATGCCAAAAGTGCACTCCAAAACACGTATGGTAAATTGACATGCAACCCCCCCCCCCCGCCGACAATTTGTCCAAATGAAAATACAAGGGTTAGAGAAAAATATTTTTTGATGGGCGAAGAAGCAAAAAATGCTGATATTTGGGGGTTTTTGGTGGGGAGTAATTTTTAATGATTTTTGTTGAACGAATGTGGTGGCATTTCGTTATTTCTAAAACAGCCACAGTTTGGTTTCAGTTTCCAAAATTGCTCTACCCAAGCTTCACCCCCCACCCTCCCTAATAAGAAGAACACGGTAAAGTAAAGACTGTTTGCGGTGACACCCTGTGAAAATTCTATAATTAAAAAATAAAAAATAAAGAAAGAAAGAAAATTAAAAATGCCGCGGGTATGAGCGACGTTCTCTGGTTCAAAACTGTGTTTGATACACGATCCCACGCGCTACACGAACGCTACAATCACGAAACGCTACCCTAAGTCATTTATAGGACTCTTGCATCATGGTTACAATTTATTGTAATATTCATTGTTATATTGCATTGTTTGTATCAATTCTGTGAGAATGATCGATGAGATCATGACTGGAAGACCCACTGAATGTCAATTGCCTGTTTCAATTAGAGCCAATACAAGCCAACTGTTGTGGAGCCATTAAAATGATAACTGGCATTTTCTTTAATATCATAATTACATCTTGTTGGGGTTTCAACTGGACCGAACTAACGGGTAATATATATATATTTTTTAAATTATTATTAATACTATTTTATTCGACCAAAACAACATGGAAATGCATAGTGTAATATGAACAAAAATAACAAATAGCAACACCAGATACAAGCAGATGCTGAATACATACAAATGGTGTTGACTTCATTGAGTCCATATTGATTAGTGCATATTTCCTCATTTAAACAATTTTAATTTGTGAGTAGAGACTGTTCTTGTACTAAAAGACATGTTAGTTAAAGTTAGGACTACCTGCGGTGACACCATTACATGAAATTCTCTATTGAGTAGTAATTACTTCTGAAAGAACTGGATGTTGGTACTCGACGCAGTTTCGCTCCAGAAAAAAAGTAAGCACACTGCTAAAAAGGTGGGCACAAAGCTAAAAAGGCGGGGCACACTGCTAAAAAGGCGGAGCACACTGCTATAAAGGCGGAGCACACTGCTATGAAGGCGAGCACACTGCTATATATGGCGGGCACTGCTAAAAAAGGCGGGGCACTACTGGCAAAAAGGTGGGGCACACTGCTATAAAGGCGGAAACACACTGCTATAAAGGCGGAGCACACTGCTAAAAAGGCGGATCACACTGCTATAAAGGCTGGGCACACTGCTAAAAAATATGGGGCACACTGCCAAAAAGGCAGGGGCACATCGTTACAAAAGGTGGGCACACTGCTATAAAGGCGGCACACTGCTAAAAAAGGCGGGGCAACCGCTAAAAAGGCGGGACACTGCTATAAAGGTGGGGCACACTGCCAAAAAGGCGGAGCACACTGCTATAAAGGCGGGCACACTGCTAAAAAAGGCGGGAGCACACTGCCAAAAAGGCTGGGCACACTGCTAAAAAGGCGGGGCACACTACAAAAGGCTGGGCACATTACAAAAAGGAGGAGCACACTGCTAAAGCGAAGTACAACACCGTTAAAAAGGCGGGGCAAGCACACTGTTGTGCAGCGGGCACACTGCTAAAAAGGCGGGGCACACTGCTAAAAGAGGGCACACTGCAAAAAGGTGGGGCACACTGCTATAAAGGTGGGCATACTGCTAAAAAAAAGCAGCAGGGCACACTGCACAAAAGGTGGGCACATTACAAAAGGGGGGGGCACAAAGTTGAAAACACACTGCTAAAAAGTATGGTAAATTTACATGCACAGCGAAACAAAAGGGTGCACGTGCCCCATCCACCAATGCCTCCAGGTGACCCTGTCTCTGGAGCCTACATATACATGTATATATAAAACCTTTGATGTACATGTACTACCTTTCAAAAAAAATAAAATAAATAAATAAAATTTACAATTAGTGAAGTTATGAAGTTACTAACTGTGCGGAAACAATAATGTCCTTATTTTTGTCTTAAGGATTATCCATTAATATTTTCTTAACCACACGTTTTCTAATACAATTACATGGCTTGTCAGGAAGTTTGGTTACCATGGACAACTTCAAATCAAGTAAGTTTTTAAATTATTATTTATTAATTTTGTAACTGGGTATACTTCACCAAAGGTCATGCAAATTTAAGCTTTTGAGTTTTTGCTGTTGTTTTAGTCTCATAACATTTCTATAAACCTACCACTGTACCAGTGCATTTTTAAAGCTATTACATGCCTACACCCTTCGCATACATTGAATGATCCCGTATATAATAACAGAGCACATTACAGTACAAGAATAGAGTCATTTGTTGAATGATATTTCCTTTCGATTCTACTAGCGAAGCATATAGCGAAATTAACGAGTTATAAAATTGGCCTTCAATTTAAATATACCTTTGAGATGTAATGTAAAAAATCAGTGTTGGAAAAGGTGCACAAAAGTATTAATACGTGAGATGCTGTGGTAAATATGGTGTATAATTGGTGCTTTAATCTTAAAGGAATGCTCTCCTCCTGATTTGCCATGGCGTTTATACTGAATGGTATTGGAGTTTGAAACCCCGGCAAAACCTCACAGAAACATAACCAAAACATGATAATGTCCACAATTTGAATTGAAATCGTTTGAAGAGGTTGAAATATTTGGTTTAGTAAACCAGCTATTAAATTTAACTTAGCTTATTCAACGTTATCAATTTGGGTGCGTTCGACGAGAAGCCTCCCGAGGTAACCCAAGTACCGGTACACGTCACATGGTGAGCCCGAGCACAACCTAATCGAACGAGCATCCTGTTGAACGTTCGCCGCCCTCTTTGTGATCGCGTTAGCGATGTGAAGAATGTCAATGGTCAAACAAAATATTTACAACGAAACGATCGCAAAATACCCTTCCCAGGTAAAAAAACTACTGATCTTATTACTTCTCAGGTTCGTACAGTCAACATGTCTTTTAGTACAAGAACAGTCTCTACTCACAAATTAATTATTATGAAGAGATGAAATGTATGTGTCAAACTTCACGAAATTGCAGCACTGAAAACATATATTTCAATGACCGCTCTTATCTTATTCCTCAACCCAAAACTGAGAAATATTTTGTATGGGTTTGACACTTTGATATGCTTAAAATTTTCAATATTTTCATGAAAAACATTGGAAAAGAGGAAATTGGGCTTCGTGAGACTGGAATCCTTCCGGATTTTTAAATGTTATTATTATTAAAAAAAAATTATTTAAAAATGGCCGAGCGGTTTAGTGACAGTAGAGAAAACGAGTTGCTCGATATTGGTTCTCCTTGAGATAAACACATGGTGTTACGGAAACCGAAACGATATCTCATATCGTCCCTAATTTGCCATAGTGACCAATCCGACTTTTTTTTCAATTTTAAGTTTTCCGCCCTTATGATAATGCGCTAAGAAATCTACCTGTTTCTTCTTTATTTATTTACAAAAGTAGTTTTGTGTCCTCATGTTTCGACCCTAGTTAGCGGAGTCTTTTTCAAAGGTTGTTAATCTGTCCCTAATTTGCCATAGTGACCAATCCGACTTTTTTTTCAATTTTGGTTTTCCTGCCCATACAGCACATTCAGGAAGAGACCTACCATTGTATCTAATCCACATGCATGTATTCCTTTATAGGAGTTTTTGAGATAGAGCATGCATTCAAATGACGAATGCTCTAACTCATTATTTTTTAATTTAGCAAAGTGACCAATACCTCTATTATCACTAACTTAATTTGGGATTGGTCAATGCGGTAAATTAGGGACGATATTTTGAATGTCATAAGTGTCATGATATACTGTAAAGCAATTTACAGATGGAACTTTAGTTACAATTTATTGTAATATTCTTTATTAGGCCCAAAAGTCTCCGGTTTCTGGTCTCTGAGCGCGTCGCCTCAGACCCGTGCGTAGGCATTTTGTTTTGTTTTGTTTGTTTTTGCTATGAACGATGTCCAATGTCAGCCAAAATTGCTTGATCTATTAGAATTACGCCGCACCTGTGTTTTAAACGACTTTTTTCACATAGGTGCAAGGAACGTTTGCCTGATTTGTGAGGCCTCTCTTAGCCACCATGCATACTGTGTGCATTGGAAATTTGGTCAGGTTTCAATAACCGCGTGTACATGTATCACATATTTTTCACTGGTTGGCAAATAAAAAGATTACTAAAAACAAACAAAAACAAAAACAAACAAACCTTCACTGCACCTTATTTGAAGTCGACCTATGATAAGAAACCTGAGACTTTTTTTTGGCCTAAAATGTGTCTTCACAAACTTTTAGTAAATGTTTGTTGATGCATCCGACTTTGTATTAATAAAGAGATATATACAGATAGAAATAGGCCTATGTAAAAGCTTCAGTTGAACGATGAGTCGTTAAATACACACAAAGAAACAATACACACAGAGAAAAATACACAGGTTGTGTAAAATCTTACCCTGTTTTAGATGTTCCAGTGAACTTCATAATAATTAAGTAAAACTTTACCAAACAGGCGTTGGGTAAAATGTTACCTCACAGTTGTATAACGTGTTACCGCGATATTGGTAAGTGTATTTACCTAACTTGCAGGTAAATGTTGGAGTTAGGTAAAATTTTACATACTTGTGAGGTATAGGACTAATGGTTTACCTCATTGTACGTAAATTGTATTAAAATATTACTTTTAATGGCATTTTGTCTCTTTTCTTACATCATTGTTTGGTAACAGGCCTATTAAGGGAGTTTTAGAGTTTTGTACCTTGCCCAGTTACAACTGTATGATTTTCTCAACTACTTGAGGTATTCGAAGGCTAAAACAAATATTGAGTTTTTAAATATTGTTCTTCCTCCTTGGCACGTAAGCAAAAACATTTGAAAAAACAGCCCCAGATAATTTATAGCCTGAAATATATTTTGAATGAGTGTCACATCAGAACAATTACAATTTTAAGGGTAAACATGGGTGAAATATATTTTGATACGATGGGCAAATGTTTTGATTAAAGTGATTAATAACTTAATAACCGATCTATATATTGGTGCCGCCGGTATACGCTAAGCTTAAGTTTGACGCTCATGGCGCATGAACATTGTCATTCCCCGTCATCGGGCCAGTTATATCATTCCTTAGAACCATCTCAACTCCCTGGGGAGTATGCATTATGCCCATGCTGCCCAAAATGGTGCAAAAGCGCTGTGACGATTTAATCAAACATAATTATCTATCTCTGGCCTCTGGCCCTGTCCCCATATTTAGTACCCCTGGGTGGAGACAGAAGCAATTAGTAGTTAATCGCCTTTGCTCGGACTACAATTTTCCCGGTCGCGCCAGGACTTCCTGAACCATCATTCGTGGCTATCAAACCGTTGATTACAAAATAGAAGAGAAATAAATAAACGGGACCAAGCCTCCCCACACCTTTGGCTGCGCCTGATTAGGTGTGTTCGCATATGCCTGAACACCTACATGTATTATTTTGTTCAGGTTTTTAGGGTGTTCGATCGCGAGCTACAGCGCGAGCACTCTATGGCTGTTTGTTGTTTTAGGTTGAGTTTTTGGGTGTTCGGGTCACCCGGTACTCGAAACTTTCTCTATTGTTTTTGTCTTCAGATTTTTTGTTTTTCTTTTTTTTCTTCTCTCTTCTTTACATTGATAGACTGTCTCACAAAACACAATACACTTGCCAAACTTCACATGAACTCTCAAAGCCCTGCGCATATTTCTAGAAGCACATATGCATACGTAGATGAAACTAGAGTTGTCATGATTAGAGTCATCAGATATCAGTGATTTTCGACGGATCAAACTAATATCTAAACGTTTCACTTACGTCTTCAATTCCTCTGTTGGTGAATCTAAATCAGCCTTCTGGTCGTGCTCATTATGTATGCATGCTTTTAAGGAATTGAACATTTACGCTTCGGAAATGTGCAATTGACCTGGCTATCGTGTTACCCCTGAAAAAAAAATTGTGTTTCTGATTCAATTTGTTTCGCTATAATGTATTATGCCACAGATTGACTAAAATCCTTTTGAGGTTTTTTAGGTTTAGGTTTTATGTCAGCATAATTCATTTATTTGCCTCGAAAAAGGTCACTATTTAATAGCTCTTTTCGAGGTCGTTGAACGATTAACTGCCACATGTTTCAACAGTTGGGTTGCATGCAGACCTGCGGTAAAAACCTTCCACAAAAGCGCGAGGTATTTCCTGTTCTGAATTTTTCCTATCACCACTGATGGATGTTTCATCGTTGAAAACAGACATTATTATGCGCCATTTACATGGTGGAGGTAAGTCTCGGGCAATGACCAAATTTACACGAGAATCTGATTTAAAAATAAGCCATTTTAACCTACCAGACATGTCAGATGTGTTTATGTGTAACGCGTTGGGATGCATACAGCATTGCATAGGTTGGATGACCAGTCAGTCAGTAATGTGTACGGTATATGGGCCAGTGAATGCGTACTAGTACTTTAAACGTTGGTCACTAATTTACGGGGTGCGGTTTTATGTAAATAAAGCATGCTTAAAATTATTACGTGGGTTTAGACTGAGTGCCTATGTGGTGGTAAATAGTGCTGTAAGTGTAATCGTTAGGGAGAGTGAAACCTAGGCATGGAGTACAATTGGAATTGGTCTAAAAAAAACATATGCTAATGCTTTGATGTGTTACCAATGGATGATGTACTCAGTGTAATAATATCTAATGAATGTTAGCTCTGTGAAATTAAATAGATTGATTAATTTAAACAAACAGAATAAATAAGTCCTGAACAGGTGAACAACAATGTTTAAGGGCTAGAAAACATTAAAACACATTAGTACTAGCGGGACATGTTCCAATAATGTCATGCATGTAATGTAATACATTGCAGGTACTTTGTAAATTATGTATGTCGCAATGTCATTCTCAGACAGTTCGAGGTTTATTAGTTAAAGGTACATTTTAAATAATTTTGGTTGACACTAATAATATTTACAACAACAATCATGACATTGTTAGAAAACTTATGTAAAGCTTTGCATGGTGAAGAAGATATAAGACTCGACATTGCAGTGACACCATGTGAATACGCATAGTGAGTGAGTAATTAGTTCTGAAAAGAAGCTTTTAGAGGTTCACAACTTGGACATTTTGATCAATATGCTCTGGATCGTCCTCACAGGATTTACTTACTCAATAGAGAATTTCACATGGTGTCACCGTAATTAGTCTTGCTTAATCATGAAATTTAACTAAGCATCATTTATGATACTTTTCAGAATTGTGATCACATAGAAACTTCATGAGAATGGTTTTTGAATACAACAAAATCAAAAACATGCTTATTTTGAAAGCCACTTTACCTTTTTCTTTTTCACAGCTAATCTTCCCTAGATGGAACTCCCTCAATTCCCTGGTGTGGCGATGGTTTGTCATCACTGTATGGGAACATTTGCAAACAGTGGGATTAGCTGCGCAAAGGTAAGAAAGGTTTGTCATATTAGGAAACAGTCCGGCAATGGGTTAGAAATGAACAGATTTTACAGATACTTTTATTGTTTCTATAGCAAACTTTGTGTATGTGTAAACCGTACCATGAAATTGCTGTAAAGGAAGTTAACAACGGTAAATCTAAAACCTAAATCAATCATCCTGAGAAATGATTGGTTTTCATGTTAGAGAAAGAGGAATCGTTATAAAAACGGAAAAAACATGTAACACTTTTTGTTTATATTTTTACAAGGATGTGTTAATCAATATACCAATGTTGTACATTCCCTTTATTTTTATATTGCATTTTTAGATACATGGACCCCAAAATAACAAGTAAATAAGGCCCTGAACTATTTGACCGATGACAGATTTTCTAGAGATTTGATGTAACAATGAAAACACAAATAATACACGAGGTAGTGCATCCCATGTGTATGTATACATACATGTACATATGTAAAACAATGTTTTTTTCTTTTTGACAGATCTTTATGCATGCCCTTATTCCTGGTATTGTGGTGGTGTGATGGCACTGCATGATGCTTAACAACTTTTGCAGAGGATCTTTCATTCCGTGAACTTCACGTCATGCCATGTTGAATTCAGTATGTACCAGCTTGCCACCTTATGGCACCTCCAGTAGACCAATTTCTACTTTATACATACATGTGACACTGTGACACCTGTGTCCTCTGAGCAAGACACTTAACCATAATTGCTTCTCTCTCCACCCAGGGGTTAAATGGGTACCTGTGAAGGCAGAGATGGTTTGCTCTCTATGCGCTAGAAATGGCAGCAATTGAGCTGTATACTCCCCAGGGAGCTGAGATGGTTTCAGGAATGATTTATGAGCCTTATGAGCCTTTTATGAGCAGGGATAATAATATAATGCGCCTTGAGCGCCACCTTAGTTGGTGGATACGTGCGCTATAAATCTATACATTATTATTATTATGTAAATGTAAGCTTTGGGCCAATGTTGATTCCAGAGAAACTTAGTAAATTCAGTAAATCAGGACAACAATGTCTGTGTCAAAACAGCATGGAGTCAAGGAGTTGAACAATTGTAATATCTTGAGTGTAGGGAAAACTGAACAATATCCGTACTATTGCGCGGGATTTCTGTAAAAGAGGATGGGGATGATAAATCTGATGTCGCGTACATCTGCAAACATTTGAACTAAACCTGTCCCTAAATCAGTGCACTATGACATTCAAGTTAATCGTCCTTTGGAGCTAAACACCGTTCATCAGTACATCATTGTTATGATTCAAAATATTCTTGAAAATATTTTTCTGTGGCAAATATCAGTGCTGCTTAGTTTATAGTTATACCCATGAACTTGTTTTGTGTGGGTTGGGTGAAACAACTTTTGTGGTATCAAAAAACGTAAGCACTTTAATGTGATTAAACTGCATAGCCAGGTTAATTTATGATGTATTATTTGAAAATAAAGGGTTTTTATGCACTGTTCAGTACCTGAAAAGTTATGTTCCCATAAAGACTGCAGACTAGACTGACGTAAACAAAGACAGATATGACATGTGAATATAAAGATTGTACCAAACATTTCAAAATTAACATGTGACAATATTGCCAGAGAAATTATTATAGGCTGTGATTCCCTTTTTAAAAATTACTATTTTGTGACAGTCAAAACAAAACAACTGGAAAGCTAGGAAAAGAAAATTGAAATAAATGTAAGAAGATGCATGAACCAAAGTACTCCCATGACTTATTTATTGTATGTGTAAAACTGTACCATGAAATTGCTGGGAAGTTACAACAATGGTCAATCTAAAAACCTATAAATCAATCATGGACCCCAAAGTGTAAGTAAATAGGCCCTGCTACTTGACCAATGAAAGATTTTCTAGATATTTCATGGAACAATGAAGAACTGTTCATTAACGTGACTGTATTGTATGTAAAATACATGTACTCAACGTGTGTGTTGTGGCTATGTATATGTACCGTGATTATTACTGCGCTCAATATTGGCGCGGTTTGTAGCGTGTGTGTACGGTACATACGTACACGCGCGCTATAATACGACTATGCACACACATGATGCAGACTAGTCGCGCACTGTGTAGATTCACGTAAGCACACGACCCGTATTTTAGGACTGAAAAAGTCGTTTATATTGAAAATTGCTGTCATTGCCCACGAATCAAACAAGCTAAAAGATATGAAATATGTAGTTTTTAAATGAATGCGTCTTTATTTTCCAATTAAAAATTCCAATCTATAAAAAGAAGAAAAATGAAGGTTTAGTATACTAGTAATTTGTTAGTATTTTTTGCTATAGCAGTACTGGCATTTCAGTCCAAGAGAAGGGGTACTTTTCTAATCCATGTCAGTTAAACATTTATTTAAATCTAATGCCCTTCCTATTTTCAACCTCTTGCAACTTCAGATATGCAGAATTGATGCTGGGTGTGATTTTTGACATAATGAAGCACCAGTCGTCAGTCAATGGAATTGCTAATTTGGGCCCCTATACTTTTTATTGCTTGTTTGCCCTCCTTCCCTAGTTCTTGGATTCTATAGTGCTGCAATGATAGACCAAATAATTTTAGAAAACAAATGTGTTCGTTCATCACCAGTACAGCAGTATGCCATCACCAAGAACTTGGGGGAGGGCAGACATTTTATTCCAAAATTACCGATTCCAATGACAACCTCTGAATGTCACCCATTCTGAACTGTCACTAAATCGTACATACAGAGCATACATTTATTATAAATGCAGATTGATTCTGTTTTGTTGTCAACAAAAGGATCATGGTTGGGTTCATTTACACTGAAGTAATTTCACTTGTTACATGTGTAAGACCATGTACACTAATTTCTAGATTGGTTACAAGTAGGTTAAACAGGTCAACAAAGTGGTTTCAATCGATTGTGGGGTGTGAGACTGTGTAACCATAAAAGTCAAGTCATGAAACCCAACAGACAGTTAAAATTTACAAGCACCCATACAACTCTTTTGATTATTTCAATGTCTAACAATTTATGTACAAAAATCATGTGTACAACCTTGAAAATGTAAAATCAATGTAGAATTTGTTTAAAATTTTATGAATTATTTTTTAATTATTTGCAGTATAGGTGAAAACAAAGACAGTTTATAAGCATGTCACAATAAGGAGATGCTTGATTACCTTTACTCCTCCCGAACACCTAGTGTTTGTTCAAACAAACACTTAATTAGGTGTTCGGGTATGCGCCCGAAACACCTATTGTTATTGTTCGTTTTTTTTTGTTTTTTTTTTTTTCTTTTTCTTCTCCTTCTTCTTCTTCTTCTTCTTTTCCGGATCGATTGTCTACAAAAAAACACATACTTGCAAACTTCATATGAACTTGAAACTTGGCACATACTTAGAACATAACACGTAGATGAAACATAATTTGTGACGTCATTATTAGGTCATCAGATATCGAATTTCGATCAATCATACTTTATTAGTTAAAACGTTTTGATTACGTTGCAAATGAAAGACTACACGGCTTTTTCAACGCTAAAAAAGTGCGCCCTCTGTTGGTGAATGTAAATCAGCTCTGGTCGTGCTCATTATGTATGCACGTAATTTGGTGAATGTAAATCAGCTCTGGTCGTGCTAATTATGTATGCACGTAAAAATCATATCTCAACAACCACAACAGGTAAATTTACAGTTTTTGCACCATTGTACAGATTGTTAATTGTCAAAAATTATTTACACTAAGGGTGACCCAACTTTGACCTTACTTCCTGTCCAAACCGGAAGTCAAAGTTTAATGTTTAAACAAATCATATCTCCACAACCACAAGAGGTAAATTGAAATTTTTGTATCATTGTATAGATTGTTAATTGTCAAAAATATTTAATAAAGGTGACCCCACTTGACCTTACTTCCTGTCCAAACCGGGAAGTCAAAGTTTAATGTTTAACAAAATCATATCTCCACAACCACAAGAGAGGTAAATTGACATTTTTGTATCATTGTATAGATTGTTAATTGTCGAAAATATTTACACAAAGGTGATCCCTAATTTGACCTTACTTCCTGTCCAAACCGGGAAGTCAAAGTTTAATATTTAAAAAATCATATCTCAACAACTACAAGAGGTAAATCACAATTTTGTTACCATTGCACAGATCGTTAATTGTCAATAAATATTTACAAAAAGGTGACCCCTAATTTGACCTTACTTCCTGTCCAAACCGGAAGTCAAAGTTTAATATTAAAAATCATATCTCAACAACCACAAGAGGTAAATTGACATTTTTTGTACCATTGTATAGACTGTTAATTGTCGAAAAATATCTACACAAAGGTGACCAATTTGACCTTACTTCCTGTCCAAACCGAAGTCAAAGTTTAATGTTTAACAAAATCATATCTCCACAACCACAAGAGGTAAATTGACATTTTTGTATCATTGTATAGATTGTTAATTGTCGAAAATATTTACACAAAGGTGATCCCAATTTGACCTTACTTCCTGTCCAAACCGGAAGTCAAAGTTTAATATTTAAAAATCATATCTCAACAACTACAAGAGGTAAATTCACAATTTTTGTACCATTGCACAGATCGTTAATTGTCAATAAATATTTACAAAAGGTGACCCCATTTGACCTTACTTTCCTGTCCAAACCGAAGTCAAAGTTTAATATTAAAAATCATATCTCAACAACCACAAGAGGTAAATTGACATTTTTGTACCATTGTATAGACTGTTAATTGTCGAAAAATATCTACACAAAGGTGACTTAATTTGACCTTACTTCCTGTCCAAACCGGAAGTCAAAGTTTAATATTTTAAAATTCATATCTCAACAACTATTAAGGGTAAATTCACAATCTTTCCACTATTGTACAGATTGTTAATTGTCAAAAATGTTTACAAAACATGACCCAATTTGACCTTTACTTACTGTCTAAACCGGAAGTCAAAGTTTAATATAACAAATAATGATGCAAAGTTTCTTTTAAAAACATTCTGACGTCGTCATCACTGCCCTGACAAAACTCGAACACCTATGTGTTTGTATTATCACAAACACTGCCATCTAGTTTTCTTTTTTTTTCTTGTTTTTTCTTCTCCCCATAGATTGTCTACAAAAAAACACATACTTGCAAACTTCACATGAACTTGAAACTTGGCATATACTTAGAACATAACAAGTAGATGAAAACATAATTTGTCACGTCATTATTAGGTCATCAGATATCGAATTTCGATCAATCATTCTTTATTAGTTAAAACGTTTTGATTACGTTGCAATGAAAGATCTACACGGCTTTTTCAACGCTAAAAAGTGTGCCCTCTGTTGGTGAATGTAAATCAGCTCTGGTCGTGCTAATTATATGCACGTAAAATCATATCTCAACAACCACAACAGGTAAATTTACAGTTTTGCACCATTGTACAGATTGTTAATTGTCAAAAATATTTACACAAAGGTGACCCTAATTTGACCTTACTTCCTGTCCAAACCGGAAGTCAAAGTTTAATGTTTAAAAAATCATATCTCCACAACCACAAGAGGTAAATTGACATTTTTGTATCATTGTATAGATTGTTAATTGTCAAAAATATTTACACAAAGGTGACCCCAATTGACCTTACTTCCTGTCCAAACCGGAAGTCAAAGTTTAATATTAAAAATCATATCTCCACAACCACAAGAGGTAAATTGACATTTTTGTATCATTGTATAGATTGTTAATTGTCAAAATATTTACACAAGGTGACCCTAATTTGACCTCACTTCCTGTCCAAACCGGAAGTCAAAGTTTAATGTTTAAAAAATCATATCTCCACAACCACAAGAGGTAAATTGACATTTTTTGTATCATTGTATAGATTGTTAATTGTCAAAAAATATTTACACAAAGGTGACCCCAATTTGACCTTACTTCCTGTCCAAACCGGAAGTCAAAGTTTAATGTTTAAAAAAATCATATCTCCACAACCACAAGAGGTAAATTGACATTTTTTGTATCATTGTATAGATTGTTAATTGTCGAAAATGTTTACAAAAACATGACCCAATTTGACCTTACTACTGTCTAAACCGAAGTCAAAGTTTAATATAACAAATAATGCTGCAAAGTTTCTTTAAAAACATTCTGACGTCGTCATCACTGCCCTGACAAAACTCGAACACCTATGTGTTTGTATTATCACAGACACTGCCATCTAGTTTATATATTTTTTTTAACTTCTTCTGCTTCTCCCCAATAACTTTCCGGTAACAAACACATACTTGCAAACTTCACATGAACTTGAAACTTGGCATGTACTTAGAACTTAACAAGTAGATGAAACTCGAGTTGTGAGTGACCCCGATTTGACCTTACTTCCTGTCCAAACCGGAAGTCAAAGTTTAATATTTAAAAATCATATCTCAACAACCACAACAGGTAAATGGACATTTTTGCAATATTGTATAGATTGTTAATTGTCGAAAAATATTTACAAAAACATGACCCCAATTTGACCTTACTTCCTGTCCAAACCGGAAGTCAAAGTTTAATATTAAAAAAAATCATATCTCAACAACCACAAGAGGTAAATTGACAATTTGTGTACCATTGTACAGATCGTTAATTGTCAAAAATATTTACAAAAGGTGACCCCTAATTTGACCTTACTTCCTGTCCAAATCGGAAGTCAAAATTTAATATTTAAAAAATTATATCTCAACAACCACAAGAGGTAAATTCACAATTTTTGTACCATTATACAGATTGTTAATTGTCGAAAAATATTTACACAAAGGTGACCCCAATTTGACCTTACTTCCTGTCCAAACCGGAAGTCAAAATTTAATATAAAAAAATCATATCTCAACAACCACAACAGGTAATGGACATTTTTGCACTATTGTATAGATTGTTAATTCTCGAAAAATATTTCCAAAACATGACCCCAATTTGACCTTACTTCCTGTCCAAACCGGAAGTCAAATTTTAATATTTAAAAAAATCATATCTCAACAACCACAACAGCTAAATGGAAATTTTTTGCACTATTGTATAGATTGTTAATTGTCGAAAAATATTTACACAAAGGTGATCCCAATTTGACCTTACTTCCTGTCCAAAACCGGAAGTCAAAGTTTAATATTTAAAAAATCATATCTCAACAACTACAAGAGGTAAATTCACAATTTTGTACCATTGCACAGATCGTTAATTGTCAAAAAGTATTTACAAAAGGTGACTTAATTTGACCTTACTTCCTGTCCAAACCGGAAGTCAAAGTTTAATATTAAAAATCATATCTCAACAACCACAAGAGGTAAATTGACATTTTTGTACCATTGTATAGACTGTTAATTGTCGAAAAATATCTACACAAAGGTGACCTAATTTGACCTTACTTCCTGTCCAAACCGGAAGTCAAAGTTTAATATTTTAAAAATTCATATCTCAACAACCACAAGGGGTAAATTCACAATCTTTCCACTATTGTACAGATTGTTAATTGTCAAAAATGTTTACAAAAACATGACCCAATTTGACCTTTACTTACTGTCTAAACCGGAAGTCAAAGTTTAATATAACAAATAATGCTGCAAAGTTTCTTTTAAAAACATTCTGACGTCGTCATCACTGCCCTGACAAAACTCGAACACCTATGTGTTTGTATTATCACAAACACTGCCATCTAGTTTATATATTTTTTTAAAACTTCTTCTTCTTCTTCTTCTCCCCAATAACTGTCCGGTAACAAACACATACTTGCAAACTTCACATGAACTTGAAACTTGGCATGTACTTAGAACTTAACAAGTAGATGAAACTCGAGTTGTGAGTGACCCCGATTTGACTTTACTTCCTGTCCAAACCGGAAGTCAAAGTTTAATATTTAAAAAAATCATATCTCAACAACCACAACAGGTAAATGGACATTTTTTGCACTATTGTATAGATTGTTAATTGTCGAAAAATATTTACAAAAACATGACCCCAATTTGACCTTACTTCCTGTCCAAACCGGAAGTCAAAATTTAATATTAAAAAAAATCATATCTCAACAACCACAACAGGTAAATGGAAATTTTTTGCACTATTGTATAGATTGTTAATTATCGAAAAATATTTCCAAAAACATGACCCCAATTTGACCTTACTTCCTGTCCAAACCGGAAGTCAAAGTTTAATATTTAAAAAAATCATATCTCAACAACCACAATAGCTAAATGGACATTTTTTACACTATTGTATAGATTGTTAATTGTCGAAAAATATTTCCAAAACATGACCCCAATTTGACCTTACTTCCTGTCCAAACCGGAAGTCAAATTTTAACATTTAAAAAAATAATATCTCAACAACCACAAGAGGTAAATTCACAATTTGTGTACCATTGTACAGATCGTTAATTGTCAAAAAATATTTACAAAAAGGTGACCCCAATTTGACCTTACTTCCTGTCCAAATCGGAAGTCAAAATTTAATATTTAAAAAAATAATATCTCAACAACCACAAGAGGTAAATTCACAATTTTTGTACCATTATACAGATTGTTAATTGTCGAAAAATATTTACACAAAGGTGACCCCAATTTGACCTTACTTCCTGTCCAAACCGAAGTCAAAATTTAATATTAAAAATCATATCTCAACAACCACAACAGGTAAATGGACATTTTTTGCACTATTGTATAGATTGTTAATTCTCGAAAAATATTTCCAAAAACATGACCCCAATTTGACCTTACTTCCTGTCCAAACCGGAAGTCAAATTTTAATATTTAAAAAAATCATATCTCAACAACCACAACAGCTAAATGGACATTTTTTGCACTATTGTATAGATTGTTAATTGTCGAAAAATATTTACAAAAACATGACCCCAATTTGACCTTACTTCCTGTCCAAACCGGAAGTCAAAGTTTAACATTTAAAAAAAATCATATCTCAACAACCACAAGAGGTAAAATTCACAATTTTGTACCATTGTACAGATCGTTAATTGTCAAAAATATTTACAAAAAGGTGACCTAATTTGACCTTACTTCCTGTCCAAATCGGAAGTCAAAGTTTAATATTTAAAAAATAATATCTCAACAACCACAAGAGGTAAATTCACAAATTTTTGTACCATTATACAGATTGTTAATTGTCGAAAGATATTTACACAAAGGTGACCCAATTTGACCTTACTTCCTGTCCAAACCGGAAGTCAAAGTTTAACATTTAAAAATCATATCTCAACAACCACAAGAGGTAAATTCAAAATATTTGTACCATTGTACAGATCGTTAATTGTCGAAAAATATTTACACAAAGGTGACCCCAATTTGACCTTACTTCCTGTCCAAACCGGAAGTCAAAGTTTAATATTTAAAAAAAATCATATCTCAACAACCACAAGAGGTAAATTCACAAATTTTGTACCATTATACAGATCGTTAATTGTCAAAAAATATTTACAAAAAGATGACCCCAATTTGACCTTACTTCCTGTCCAAACTGGAAGTCAGAGTTTAATATTAAAAAATAATAATGCAAAGTTTCTTTAAAAAACATTCTGACGTCATCATCACTGCCCTGACAAAACTCGAACACCTATGTGTTTGTAATATCACAAACACTGCCGTCTAGTTTTTACTTCTTCTTCTTCTTCTTCTTCTTCTTCTTCTTCTCCCCCATCTTGTCCGCAAACAAAAACATACTTGCAAACTTCACATGAACTTGAAACTTGGCATGTACTTAGAACTTAACAAGTAGATGAAACTCCAGTTGTGAGTGACCCCGATTTGACCTTACTTCCTGACCAAACCGGAAGTCAAAGTTTAATATTTAAAAAAATCATATCTCAACAACCACAACAGGTAAATGGACATTTTTTGAACTATTGTATAGATTAGTAAGACTAATTGCGGTGACACCATGTGGAATCTCAATTGAGTAGTAATTAGTTCTGAAAAGAACTGGGGGTACAACTCGACGTTTCGATCAGTATGCTCTGATCGTCCTCAGGAGACGTCCATCAGTATGCTCTGATCGTGTCTCCTGAGGACGATCAGAGCATACTGATCGAAACGTCGAGTTGTACCCCCAGTTCTTTTCAGAACTAATTACTACTCAATTGAGATTCCACATGGTGTCACCGCAATTAGTCTTACTTATCATCCTCACCATGCAAAGCTACAAGTTTTATTGTATAGATTGTTAATTGTCGAAAAATATTTACAAAAACATGACCCCAATTTGACCTTACTTCCTGTCCAAACCGGAAGTCAAACTTTAACATTTAAAAAAAATCATATCTCAATAACCACAAGAGGTAAATTCACAATTTTTGTACCATTGTACAGATCGTTAATTGTCAAAAAATATTTACAAAAGGTGACTTAATTTGACCTTACTTCCTGTCCAAACCGGAAGTCAAAATTTAATATTTAAAAAATATCTCAACAACCACAAGAGGTAAATTCACAATTTTTGTACCATTATACAGATTGTTAATTGTCGAAAAATATTTACACAAAGGTGACCCCAATTTGACCTCACTTCCTGTCCAAACCGGAAGTCAAAGTTTAACATTTAAAAAATCATATCTCAACAACCACAAGAGGTAAATTCACAATTTTTGTACCATTGTACAGATCGTTCATTGTCGAAAAATATTTACAAAAGGTGACCCCAATTGACCTTACTTCCTGTCCAAACCGGAAGTCAAAGTTTAATATTTAAAAAATCATATCTCAACAACCACAAGAGGTAAATTCACAATTTTGTACCATTATACAGATTGTTAATTGTCGAAAAATATTTACACAAAGGTGACTTAATTTGACCTTACTTCCTGTCCAAACCGGAAGTCAAAGTTTAATATTTTCAAAAATCATATCTCAACAACCACAAGAGGTAAATTCACAAATTTTGTACCATTATACAGATCGTTAATTGTCAAAAAATATTTATACCTATTTGACCTTACTTCCTGTCCAAACCGGAAGTGAAAGTTTAATATTTAAAAATCATATCTCAACAACCACAGGAGGTAAATTGACATTTTTGTACCATTGTACAGATTGTTAATTGTCAAAAGTATTTACACAAAGGTGACCTTAATTTGACCTTACTTCCTGTCCAAACCGGAAGTCAAAGTTTAATATTAAAATAATTTCTAAATTCAGTATTGTATTGTATTCAAATAAACTTCTCGCGAGAACTTCAACAGACGTTAACATTTGACTTCTCCAACACTTCGAATTGATGACGTAACCATTTTAACTTCAACCGAACACCTTGTTTTTGTTGTGACAAAAACTTATATTTAGTTGCTCTTATTTGCGTCTCATGAAGTAAAACATTCGGTTGGGATTTCATTTCAATAATTTTAATAAAATGACAGATTTCCCATTACAATAATTACAATGTGTTGAAAGGATAAGGTAGAGGGAACCTAGGATTTTTAATTAATTCCCAAATGTTTGAACTGCAATGTGAAACATAACCTTATTTCTTAATAGGTAGGTGCTTTTATTAAAAATTATATCCAGTTCCAAGGTAGAAGGATATCTATATCTTAATTATTTTGTTCCCACTATTTTCTAGTTCAATTGTGTATCGTCCGACATCTAATAAGCTGAAACTTGATTGATTAACATAATATAACCTATATAATTATATATTGACTCACAGCGAGTGAGCATGTTTTGCCAATATTACCAATGCTGTGCCTCACCTTACACGTCAGTTTGCTTGCCAGGAGGTACACCATGAGCCACTGGCATATAACCCTTCCGGGGGTATGATAACCCCGGAAATGTTTTTTGTTTTTTTGTGCCCATTACATTTACAAATTTATATTACGTTTGGACAAATAATTTAGGAATAACCATTGTTTTAAAATGATAAATACATTTACATGTTTCTCAAAATGCATTCGTTTATTTATCTGTAATCCAATAGTTCAGACTTGTTTGTTTGTATTCGATAAGGGGAGAGGTTAGTATGAGGTGAGCTTCAGGGGTGGTCATTGTAATTGACAATTTAGCATTACACACCTCTCCCCCTCCCCTTAACACCACTGTTAAGAGCAACCTTGTTGGTTTTTTCAATATGCAACAAATGTAAATCATTAATACATTTTCCTGCAACCCCGTCCAAATGCAAATCAAAATTAAAATCAACCGAGTTTGTCCAAACCATTACAAAAAAGAGAGAAAGAATTGATTTAATGTTGCCCTACAATGACGTGACACCAACCTATAAAGAGAGAAAGGTTTAACTTGCCTATTACAATCAGGAGCAGATATGCAGGAACGTAGCGAGACATCTTCACAAACACGCAGTGAACTTCACTGTAAGTCGCTTATTCCAGCTCATGCCACATCGTTATACTTGGTTACTTCCTGTGCCACTAATTGGACCAATTGCCAAAGCATTTATGGTAACTCATTTCACAAGAATTACAAGCTATTAATATAAGGAATTCAACTGTGTTTTTTGTTTTCTAATAGGTCATTTAGTTCTTGAGATAATGGCTGTTGAACTTGGAAAAGTTGAGTGATTTAAGCAATAAATTAGAAATAAACAAGTGTGACTTGGAACACTATGTTTTTATTTTAAATATTGACACTAGCCCAACACATGCTTTTCAAAAACCATGCTAGATGATAAATCAACAATCACTCATATGAAAATAGTTTGCCAGGGTTGTAGGCAGCCAGATCAACCTATTCAGTATTATGGGCATAAAGTCACAAAGTTGATTTAGGGTAGAAGGGGACTACATGTATAGTAACTGGATTAAACTTGGCTGCAAATTCAAAGAGCAGGAAGTGTGGGTTAAATTGTTTGGGGGAGCTGGGGTTACTGAAGACACTGAAGCATGGAAGAGCATATAAATATTTCCCCTTTCCTTGTTTTTCCAACTTTACCAAGGCAAAGTTACCCTGTGAGGAGAAGAGTCTTTACACTCCTGAGATTTCCATTTCCATGTTGTGATTAATTTTTCCCTACATGGAACATAATAGAAAGTTAGCTAATAATTGTGCATTTCATCCATGTTCATGTAGCGGGTACCACAGAGTCTACTCAAAGCACAGCCGTATAGTAGTTAGGTGAAGAAGAAACAATACAGCTTATGTCAAATAGCTGATGTCTGCAGTCTTCAAAGCTTGTATGGATATCAGCTAATTAGCCTTTCATTAGAAAACAAGCTTATGACTACTACATGATAAAGTTGGAAGAAAGCTTGCATCCGTGCTTTCCATCTTCCCCTGCCCCCCGCAGAAGAGTTGTCAAAAGTAAATAATTCCCAATTCAAACAAAATTAAATGTAATTATATCCACTGGATCAAATCTGATAATTGCTTGCCCTTTTCATTTTGTTCATGGAAAACCTTTCAATTTTAGATTTAAATGAAGCCAACATTGGTATTTATCTCTTGGTATTAAGTCTTGTACAAAATAAATTTAATTGATGGACTGCATGTTTGTATACTGAGAGTGATCTATATTTATAATATACTTCACTTTCAGGCCAAGTTTATAACAATAATATAATGATAAATTGACAATGATAGTGACACTGTAATCAAGCATCTCCTTTTTGTGACATGCTTATAAATTGTCTTTGTTTTCACCTAATCTGCAAATAATTCAAAAATAATTTATAAAATTTGAAAACAAATTCTACATTGACTTTACATTATCAAGGTTGTACACATGATTGGCAAAATGTCTGTAGCTGCATCCATACTACAGAATTACAACCTAAAGATCAGATGCCATTTTGTACATAAATGTTTAGACATTGAAATAATCAAGAGTTCCATCGGTGCTTGTAAATTGCTAATAAAACAATGAAATACATATTTATTTTAACTGTCTGTTGGGTTTCATGACTTGACTTTGTGTGGTTACACATTCCTCCCCACAATCAATTGAAACCACTTTGTTGACTTGTTTAACCTACTTGTAACCAATCTAGAATGAGTGTACATGGTCTTACATGTAACAAGTGAAATGACTTCAGTGTAAATGAACCCAACTATGATCTTTTGTTGACAAGAAAACAGAAACAATCTGCATTTATAATAAATGTACGCTCTGTATACGTACGATTTAGTGACAGTTCAGAATGGGTGACATTCAGGGTTGTCATGGAATCGGTAATTTTGAATAAAATGCCTGCCCCTCCCCCCAAGTTCTTGGTGATGGCATGTACTGCCACTGGTGATGAACCAACACATTTGTTTTCTAAAATGTTTTGGCTATCATTGCAGCACTATAGAATCCAAGAACTAGGGAAGGGGAGGGGCAAACAAGCAATAAGAGTATAAGGGGCCCAAATTACCAAGTCCATTGACTGACGACTACTGTTTCATTATGTCGAAAATCACACCCAGCATCAATTCTGCATAGCTGAAGTTGCAAGATGTTTCTGTCCTCTTTCTAAAAAAGATTTCAGATTGAAAATAGGAGTAAGGGCTTAGATTTAAATAAATGTTGTTTAACTGACATGAATTGGAAAGGTGGTTATCAGATACACCACTTCTCTTGGACTGAAATGCCAGTACTGCTATAGCAAAAAATAGTAACAAATTATACTAAACCTTAATTTTTTGTAATAAACAACCATTAAAACTAAATGAAATGTTCATCATTGGTATTTGATAATGAACATTAACTTCAACCCTGTAACACTTTAAACATTAGATCTCTTGAAAAATGTATGTGAAAATCTGTGAAAATTTATTAAAAATAGGTGCTCCCCTCATGTTTCATAAAGTTATGTCATGGTAACTTCTTGAATTTTTCAATAATTTGTTATAATTTTTTTTTCTTTCTCTAAGATAAAAGCACTTTGGACAAATTAATTTGGAAATTAGGCATGTGTCCCAGCCAAATATAAATGTTTGATAATATAAGAATCTACACCAAAATAGAAGCTTCACTTTCACCATTTCTCCTGTCAAATATGTACAGTATGTAATCAGGGGCTTCACATAATTGCCAGGGACATTGTCATGATTGTGTTCATTATGTACACATGTAATGTACATCATGTTAATTCATTGATATGCCTACCGATAGCAATGCAAATTAATATTGATCATGATTAAGATACTCACCCAGAATCCACCATGTCCAGGTAGATGCTGCTAAGCACCGGTTTGTTCAGTCTATGCCTTTCTCCATAGTTGATTGATGGTCTATCAAGCCTAGTTATAAGCATTTGGCCTTGTGGAACTGGTAGTCATGTACCTTGACTCCCCCACAATATTCATGACCGATGCAAAACAACAACACTGAGGACCCACACGAAATATAACTTCTTTGGCAAGCATCAAAACGCGAAACTAAATAGATTTTCTACAAATGTCTGTTCGTGCTAACAGTGTATGACTGTTAAGAATAATGTTATTTGTTCTACTTACAAAGATACTGTGACACAAAACCATGCAACAAAGACAGTTCAATGATGGGATTGCACCGACGCGTCGCGACATGATATCCGCTGCAGCGCGAAGTGACTGTGTATGATTTTCGGATACAGCGCGAAGTGACACATTGCAGTTTCCCGGCTGCGAAATTGACACCAATTGAAAATACTAATGCACAGTGGTAACACGAAGGATTCCAAAAAATGTGTGGTGCGTCAATTGGGAAAAGTGTAAGCTTTTTGTTAATTTTCGTTTCGTCGTCTGCTTTTTTGTTTTAGTTCGAAAAATGCCTCGAAAAACATCATTCCGGTGATAGAAAAATGGCATCAAGTTGATTTGGTTTCGTCAGCTTGTAATGCTCTGTTCATGTGTTAAGTTTGAAGGCTGTATATGCTTAGCAAGGATGCCTTTGTTACCGGACAATCGCCACTGAGAAGAAGTAAAAAAAAAAAACAGTACAAAAACAATAGGTGTTCGCGCTGCGCGCTCGAACACCTAATAATGCTCTGTTCATGTGTTAAGTTTGAAGGCTGTATATGCTTAGCAAGGATGCCTTTGTTACCGGACAATCGCCACTGAGAAGAAGTAAAAAAAAAACAGTACAAAAACAATAGGTGTTCGCGCTGCGCGCTCGAACACCTAATAAATGAGAGATGAATTAATGGAAGGTACAACGCTGACAATTAAAAATACAAAATTATTTAAAAAATAAATAATTGATGTATAATTGATGTAAAAGTAGCAATTATTCTGAAAACTATGACAACTGAGGTACTTTTATCTAAGAGAAAACAGAAATTGTTTTGTCGAATTTACAAAATTGCCATTTGGCAACTTTTTGTAAAACATCAAGTCATCGGTCAACCGTACCCTCGTACAACGCGCCTACAACATTTGTGACAAGGACAGCCTTCCCAAGGAACTACAGCACATCCGAACCACCCTCAAACGCAACGGTTTCAACCCCAGCAAGATCAGCACAGCGAAGCCGGTTCCAAACCCCGAAAGCAAGGTAAGTAATCTAACCCTCTCTGCTTGTCTCCCCTATCTAGGTTCGACGTCTCACAAACTATACAGCGCATCCTCCGACGAGCAGACATCGATGTGTTCCACTCAGCCCCCAGCAAACTCCAAGGACTTCTACACACCCACAATGACAAACCGGACCCAAACAACAGAGCGGGAGTCTACCGGATCCCCTGTGAGTGCGGTAAGGTGTACATCGGCGAAACATGACGCAACCTCCCCATCAGATTGAAGGATCACCGAGCACACGGCCGCAGAGGAGATTTCGAGAAGTCCGCCATCGTCAAGCACTCGCACATTAAGGACCACCAAATCGACTGGCAGGCAGCCCAACTCATCACACTCATCGACACATGGCACCCCAGACGCATCAGAGAGGCCATCGAGATCGTCAAACACGACACTGTGCCACAGGACATCGGCTTCTACATCAGCGACATTTGGCGACCACTACTACGGACTGAAGGATCTTCTATATCCAAAGTCCATAACCCACCCCAGACTGAGGGATCTCCTATATCCTAAGTCAACCACCCTCCATCCCCCTGTGCTTGTTAACAACTGATTCAGTTCAGTGAGCACACACTCCTCTCCCCCAACCCCTAGGATCCTAGTCTCAACAGGATGATCCTCCAGCAGTCTACTTAAGCAGCAGAATTTTCCAGAGTCCGGCATTCTCCTGAGGACGATCAGAGCATACTGATCGAAACGTCGAGTTGTACCACCAGTTCATTTCAGAACTAATTACTACTCAATTGAGATTCCACATGGTGTCACCGCAATTAGTCTTACTTATTATTATTATTTATTATCTAGTTGCAAAAGGCGAGGATAAATTCACCCATGAAATTATGCAAGCAGTATATACGAAAGAATAACACAACTAACGGCTGGTGGTAAATGTATTAATTTAATCTATATATACAAAGTGTTCCCCACATGGAAACGAAACTGTGTGTGACCATGAATAGTCTAACTCGAATTAATTGAAGCGTTTGGCTAAATCAAAAACACATATAGGTCAAGCCGCTCTCTGCCTTTTGATTGAAATAAAATCTCATTTTGTCCATAAAACAAATCCATACTTGTAGAGCTTTGTCACTATTTCTTTCTACACAAAAATCAATAAAATCAATATGTCTGGATCTACGTGCAATTTGGGCCCAATATCACGGAGGCGCGTTAATTGGGTCCGCCCGTGTGTTGACATCAGGGAAAATGTTGAATGGTAACTCTGTAATACGTTGCTCAAGGGTCGGGGCTTTGAACATGCTCACGCACGGGAGAGTGATATAACTGACATCCCCACATAATAATAATAATAATAATAATAATAATAATAATAATAATAATAATAATAATAATAATAATAATAATAATAATAATAATAATAATAATAATAATAATAATAATAATAATAATAATAATAATAATAATAATAATAATAATAATAATAATAATAATAATAATAATGTGGACTTATATAGCGCACGTATCCACCAAACATATGGATGTTGCGGATGGTGTGAGGATATTGTCACTTCAACTGTGCCCCATATGCCAGGGAATGAACATTTCCATTTTACCAATCCCCAAATCAAGAGACGGGCCTGGGTGCCCAGGTGGAGGTGGGGGGGCAATTGAATGCATAACCGTTTATTTTTTTAATAAGTTCTTTTATGAAAACACAGCTTCCATTTCAGCGCCATTCACTCTCTAAACATTATCCATCAGGCCCAAAACAAAACTTTCCGGTTTGGTCTCCGCCCGCGCCGCCTCAGACCCGCGCGTTGGCATTTTTATTATTTATTTATTAATTTATTTTTGCTATGAAACGATGTCCAATTACAGCCAAAATTGCTGGATCGATTGAAATTCTGCTGTGCTGTTTTTAAATACTTTTTCACATAGGAGTATGAACGTTTGCCCGATTTGTGAGGCCTCTCTTAGCCACCATACTTTAATGGGAAATTTAGTCCCCGCGTAGACACGCATCACGTATTTCCCTGTTGGCAAAACAAAACACGTCACCACGCCGATTTTGAAGCCGACCGATGACCAGAAAACGGAGACTTTTTTGCCCCAGTGAACCCATTAAAAAATAACAAATAGCTACGCCAATTTCTAAATTAAATGCAACATAAGTAAATTTAATATATAAATACGTTTTATCACTGTATATTAAAAATAAATTCTTGTCCATCAAAACCATCACTTTGATGCGTTAATTTCTCGGCAAATATAGATAACTTTCAGATACTTTCCAATGCCTTGACAAGGATCACCACCAAGGTATCTATTGGTGACAGTGAAGGCACATCGCTCCTTGCCCTGACAATCTGCCTGAACCTTCTGCAGCGACTGACCTTCATCACCACAAGGTACTGCCTTAGCTTTAAAACAAATCTGCGGGTCGTCTTCACGACCGTAGAGGGCCCACTTCACATCGATGGTCTTGTTATTTCTACAACTGATGGCGAACTTGTCGTTCTCACAGACGAGCTTTTCTGAAGTTTGCAAAAAAAATGGAAATTATCAATAATTAATACGTATACATTCTAAACAAATTTAGGTGTTGAATCAAGAATTTGGTCAGTGACAACACTGTATAAAGTTGGATTTAACTTTTAAAAAGTGTTGAATTAATATTTATTGAGCTAGATTTAACTTGCTTCTCACAAATGAGCTCTTGCACTGCGTTTGAAAAAAAAAATCTGATTTGGAAAATTCGTGATAAACCTGTGACAGAAAACAACAGAATCCCAAACCATGAGGCCAGGAAGGATAAAAGGATAGAAAGGAAAGTGTGGATAGATACACCACGGAAACTAAATTATTGAATCAACTCAAATAAAATAAAATCAACACGTAGTAAAGTTAAATCTAAATGAATAAATGTTAATTCGACACTTTTTGAAAATAAAATCCAACTATATAGAGTTGTCACTGACCGAACTCTCAAACGTGAGAATCAACACTTAAATTGTTTATAGACCTAGATGAATAAGGGTTGATGTTAAATGGGACTTACGCAGTGAGCAATTCAGCAGCATCTTGATCTCATCAATATCATCAGTTATCACCAATGAATTCAGATATCGAGGTTGAAACGGTCGCCATGGTTTCTGCATGTTGACTCCACCAAGACGTATTTTAGTGCAGTTACACGGGTTACGGTAGGGTAACCCCCATCGCATCTTACCGCTTGAATCCGGTTGATTGCCGGCGTAGCAGACGTGAGCCTGCATTCTGACAGCTGTAGATTAATCGTTAAAATAATATTCATTCAGAAGTGGATCAAAAGTAGTTAAAAAAAAGGTGCATCGCTGAAAGAAAGGGCACTCCGTGACCTCCTTAACCCCTGGGTCCATCACTTTGGCCAGTCGGATTCTATTTGTTTAGCCTACAGTGAAACCAGCCAAAGATGGTTCAGAGATTGAAAGGGTCAGAAGTTGAAAGAGGCAATATAGTCACGATCATCAGGGCATGGAATCGGAGTGCCAGTTTTAGATTAACTCAGTGACTGAAAGTAATACCCACGTGATAAGGTCATATTACCGTTGCTGCTGCATAAATGAGTCAGTAGTTTGATCAGTCACTGTGTTCATCTTAAACTTGGAAACCGATTCCATGCCCTGTTGAAAAGTGTCAGACAATGTTTCGGGTGAAAAATTCACGAAAATGAAGATTATTTTTTAAAGAATATAATGAAATTTGCTCATGACATGTACCTATTATGCCACAAACGATCTGGGAAGCAAAGGGGGGGGGTATATATCTTGTGTGTTCCCCCTTTTAATTCGAGACACTGGATCTTCACCTGCTTATAACGTCTTAGGAACATACAAACCTTTCTTAAGATGTTCACATGCTGCGTGTGAGGTTTTCGAGAATGTGTAAGTTTATTAGAGCTTAACTTAATGCCCTGTGAAAACTTAAACAGTTTTACATGATATTACCAGGGTTGAGTGGAATATACACCATTTGCAATTACTTAATTACAAAACTACCGAATAATTATTCGAAAGTTTATTTGATAAGAAGTTGGTAAAAGTACTAGTGCTGCGAGTTTACGGTTAATATTGTAACTCAGTAACCGGGAACATAAAATATACGGTTAATCGGTTAACCGAACCGAATAAAACAAAATCGAAGATGGTAGGAAAATAAAGGTAAGGAATAGATATTAAATTTATGTTATTCACTATTTCTGGTACATTTTGTGGATTGATTCAAGAGATGTTGACGGATTTTGTAGTGGGGTATCGGGTTATTACCAAAAAAGGTAGCATCAATTTTCGGATAACCGAACCGTATATACATTCGGTTAACCGAGTAACCAAGTAATCGTTGCACCACTAAAAGGTATTTACCAATTATTTGGTATATCCAAATATTCACCATTACAAAAAGGTTTGCTCTAGGCCTAAGTGTTTTCTGTAAAGTAATGTTTTATTTACAGTTTCCCATGACTAGACTTCGCATTGAGCTGAAACTTTGTACTCACAGAAGCATTTTTGCCAACATTACCAATGTTGTGCCTTCCCTTCAATGTATATCTTGATTCAAAGAGAGTAAGCATACTCATAGAAGCAGTTTGGCCAACATTACCAATGTTGTACCTTCCCTTCAATGTATATCTTGATTCAAAGAAAGTAAGCATACCCATAGAAGCAGTTTGGCCAACATTACCAATGTTGTACCTTCCCTTCAATGTATATCTTGATTCAAAGAGAGTAAGCATACGCATAGAAGCAGTTTGGCCAACATTACCAATGTTGTACCTTCCCTTTAATGTATATCTTGATTCAAAGAGAGTAAGCGTACTCATAGAAGCAGTTTGGCCAACATTACCAATGCTGTACCTTCCCTTCAATGTATGTCTTGATTCAAAGAGAGTAAGCGTACTCATAGAAGCAGTTTTGCCAACATTACCAATGCTGTACCTTCCCTTCAATGTATATCTTGATTCAAAGAGAGTAAGCATACTCATAGAAGCAGTTTGGCCAACATTACCAATGCTGTACCATCACTTTAACATCAGCTATATATGTGATAAATGACAGGCGAGGATCCGGGGTCTATTAAATGTATTGTAAATTTACATTCATTGATGGCGATAAAAATGGCTCCTTTTTCCCCAATCCGCCACTGAGCAATCATGATGATTTATTGGCAAGTTTCTCTGAAAGCTAGCTTATTATATATTTTTAGACGCGGTATCATTGAAGGCCAGTCGCAGCAGTAATGAACATAAACTGTCTAATACCGGAAAACATTTATCAAAACCTCATTTATACTGTTCCGCACCCTCGAATTTTTACAGGATTCAGGAAAAATAGTTAATTTCATTTCTATTGGAGTTGTAAGTATATATTACGGTTTGTTAGATGACTAGTTATACTTTACATATACAAATAATGATGCATGTATTGAATAGCATGTTAACACATACAGGAACTGGCCAAGGGGTTGCGTCATCATACTATGTATAATTAATACAAATTACAAGAGCCATGTTGTTTCCATGCCAACTATAATATTATTTTAAAGAAGCCATTATGGCATACTCTTCCATTCTCTATGCTTCCATCAGACCAAGAGTAGCTAAATTATGTATGCATAAACAACAACAGTTTCGTAATTGACAGAGGTACAAATATGTTTTATAATTTGTTTCATGCCTATATTGTTTGACTCCCATGCTATCTTCCCTTTCCCTCGCCATTTTACCCACCCTCTCCTATCTCTATCTACCCCCTCCTCCTCAAATCCCAACCTTTCTCAACACCCTCCTTGACATCCCACCCTCCCCTATCTCTATCAACCCCCTCCTCCTCACCCCAACCCTTCTCATCTCCTTGACATCCCTTCCTAAAACTATCACCCGTCTGCTTGTTGTTTTCAGTTTTAACTTTAAATGTTTATATTTTACAATGATTGAAGTGCAATACATGTTTAAGTTAGCTTTTTAGTACTTGTTGTTCAGAATGTCCTAAATAGTGATTGTTGCTCAGTTGTTTTATAATTTCAAATCTGTTTGTTTTCGAATTTGTATGTATTTTAACTGTAAATTTAATGTTTTTACTGTGATATTGTCTCAATTCAGCTTTATGGCTGAATGGCTTTATGTACAATAAGGAATAATAAACCATTTAATAATAATTATAACAAAAGCCTGTAACATTTATTTCAGCCTAAGTGAGATGTTTTACCCCGACTGCCCGACTGGGTGATGATATTGTTTTGACAGTGCAGGCCAGAATTGCCATATAGTGCACTCGCCCATAAGCATGAATTTTGGAGAGAAAGACAATTAAAAACCTCCATAGCTGTGAATTACTTCAGTACAGAAAGGCTCTGCTTCTGATTTATTTTGTAATTTGAAACAATTATTAATACAAAATAATAATAATAATAACTGGCGAGAGTTCTCCAAACAACGCTACCAAGCTATTCAACCGGAGAATTTATTAAAGGTTTTCCTGGGTAATTTCAAAACCCTTTTGTTCGTTTTCGTTAAAGAACATTAGGGTTTCTTTTTTACATTACTGCGTTCAAATTAATTTCCAAGCAGTCGTTCATTCACAACTGCCTTTAACTAGTTCTATTTCGTATTTTGGCATTCATGACTTCAATTATCTCATCCTGAAATTGTATATTTTCGCGATTGATGCAGTCAAATTAACAATCATCGATGTGCAAAGGATTTTGTAGAAGTTTGTTATTTTCGCTTTCGTTTATGGACAATCAGTTTCATCTTTAGAGTATTCAAATGCGCCTTTGGCAAATTTCAAAGAGTTTTCTGATGATTTTTATTATTGTGAGTTATGAAAGTCACTAAGGTCTATCTTTTTCTCGAAACTTCTTTTTTGTGTCGCTATCCAATTTCTTGATTTTAATTCCAATGTAGTGTTGAAAGTACATTTTATGCTTATTATAAGATAATGTCAATTCTATATACTACAGAACAAAATTCTTTCTAATACGCACATTATTCAGTCCTGAGCTGAACACTGCAGTATACCTTGGCAGAACGCGTAAAGGCTATACTAGTTGTGAGATGCTAAAAACATAACACAATAATAATTTAGCGCTCATATAAATTGTAAGAATGGCCAGATGTTGTTTGGACATTTGCTTTTCTTTCTGTTTTCTGTACAAATACAGGACATTTGTTTTGTTTCGATCTCCCGTTGTAGGAAAGTAAAAAGTAGATGTCCACTTTTCGGCCGCCAATTAAGAAGAAAAAGTAATTCTGCTTTTCAGGAAATACGACGATCTACCTTTTACCTATTTGAAAGCACAAAAGTCTACTTGTCGTTTTCCATAATTACAACCGAAGAAAAATAGTCACGCATGCAAAAATCACATCCATCCGGTATCGGAAGGTCTGTGTGTTCCAAGCTAACATCAGACTTGCAAACATTGACGTCCCCACACATTTCTGTTTAGCGATTTTCTTTTTTTAATTTTCAAGTTTAGCATGGAGGAAGGAAATATTCCTCCATGAATTCATGAAGTATTCATTTTAGTATCACATTTATTTTCATGAGAATAGTTACGGACCTGAGATAAAAAAATGTAGTCTTTTAAAGTCAGCGCACTTTTGGTATCAACATGTCTGATGCATCCATACTTTATAAGAATCAAGAGATATGTATAGAAACCAATGTCTGTAAATGCATCCATACCCGTTACTTTATAAGAATCATGAGATGTACAGAAACCAATCAATGTCTGTAAATGCATCCATACTTTATAAGAATTAAGAGATATGTACAGAAACCAACCAGTGTCTGTAAATGCATCCATACTTTATAAGAATCAAGAGAGATGTACAGAAACCAACCAATGTCTGTAAATGCATCCATACTTTATAAGAATCAAGAGATATGTACAGAAACCAATCAATGTCTGTAAATGCATCCATACTTTATAAGAATTAAGAGATAGAAACCAACCAGTGTCTGTAAATGCATCCATACTTTATAAGAATCAAGAGAGATGTACAGAAACCAACCAATGTCTGTAAATGCATCCATACTTTATAAGAATCAAGAGATATGTACAGAAACCAACCAATGTCTGTAAATGCATCCATACCCGTTACTTTATAAGAATCATGAGATGTACAGAAACCAATCAATGTCTGTAAATGCATCCATACTTTATAAGAATCAAGAGATATGTACAGAAACCAACCAATGTCTGTAAATGCATCCATACTTTATAAGAATCAAGAGATATGTATAGAAACCAACCAATGTCTGTAAATGCATCCATACTTTATAAGAATCAAGAGATATGTACAGAAACCAACCAGTGTCTGTAAATGCATCCATACTTTATAAGAATCAAGAGATATGTACAGAAACCAACCGATGTCTGTAAATGCATCCATACTTTATAAGAATCAAGAGATAGCCTATGTATAGAAACCAACCAATGTCTGTAAATGCATCCATACTTTATAAGAATCAAGAGATATGTACAGAAACCAACCGATGTCTGTAAATGCATCCATACTTTATAAGAATCAAGAGATAGCCTATGTATAGAAACCAACCAATGTCTGTAAATGCATCCATACTTTATAAGAATCAAGAGATATGTATAGAAACCAACCAATGTCTGTAAATGCATCCATACTTTATAAGAATCAAGAGATATAGAAACCAACCAAGGTCTGTAAATGCATCCATACTTTATAAGAATCAATATTATGTATAAAAAAAAAAAAAACCTGTAACAGTTTAGGATTGTTTCATTAACGAGAGAATAGTGAAAATGCATTCAGATTGTTCGTAAAGTGGAATTTCTGTCTTTGGATGACAGATATTAATTTTGGAAATTACTTTACTTAAACGATATCACCTGAGACAGGTATATTTCAAGGGATGTTTGATTACCATCATCAACTTTAAACCAAGTAAGTTTGATGATAAAACTGTGATTATTTATGTTTATTGAAATGGAGTACCGTGCTTGGTTACCCTAAACAACAACTATTTTGGGAATGTAAAACATGGATGATTTTTGGCAAACTCGGGGAAATGAACAGTAACTTTCAACAAACAAATCAAAGATGAAAAACAATTCGGAAGAAAGCAAAACAAGTTGGATTTCACTTACCCATCCTGATGAGCAGCAGAAAAACTGTAAACACGGTCACGCGGCGAGACATCTTGACGATACTAAACCAACGGAGACGTCAACCGTTGACCGCGCTATTCTATCGGCCGGCTATAACCGGTTCAAACATTCGCCCGTGTCCAAGGAATGGTTTTTGCACGGTGATCAGTGGTGCAGCGATAAGCAAAGCGTTTTTAAACGTTGTTTTTAAAACACAAAGTAGCGTTGAAGGGACGGTTAATTAAAACCCTGCGTCGTGCCATGGCGCTAATTTTGTTAGTAGGTTTGTAAACAAAACCTAATCACCTGTTGATTTTACCCGAAATTTCTCAAATTCCGTAAGTTCACTGTTGAAGTATACCCAAATAGCATGGTTAATTCCCATTAGCTTGCTTTGAACCCCTTGACCCAAAAATCCTACTGCAAAAGCATGGTCCCATAGGACCGTGTACAAATCCTGCATGGTCCCATAGGACCGTGTACAAATCCTAATCCCATCTGTCAACACAAGGCCATTGACTTCAGCTCCTAAGCGGCTTATCAAAGGCTATCAGTTACCCACTATGGTGTGGCAGAACATTATTACAGACAAGCAGGAGGCATCAGCCAGAGGATGAGAGATGTTTATTCCTATAACTGCTATGGGTATAGGGTATATTTTATGTCGATTTGGGCTAGGGGGAAAAGCGTTATCAGAACTAAAATAAACATCAACCTAAAGGGCCCTTAGATTTTTTTTTTGCTTCAAATTGTTGTCTAGGGTCTAGAGTACCTCTAGGCATCTGTTAAAACCATTGGGAGTTGGTAGTGTTCAACACAACAGAAGTTATAGCGCCCCTTCATACCTACTAAAAAATTTAACGCGATGCAACCGCGCTGTTCGTATAAGTGTCATGGCACGTCGCAGGGTTTTAAGAGATGCCATTTCTTATGATTTTGAATATGAGATATATAGAACACATGGGCTGGAGTGACAATAGGTTCATTAGGAAACGCTTGTAAATAACTTAAAGGGGCACGCTCCATAGCCGAAATTATCATGAACAATCCATTTAGAGACAAGGTATACCTTTGGTAATTACCCGATTGAAAAAAATTACTGAACTATTACCACCTTACTCGATGTGTGTAAAGTTGGTATAAAGACACCAATCATCTTCAAAAAATTAATAAACGAATAAACGAATACACAAATAACCGAATAAATAATAACCGAATAACCGAATAAACAAATAAATACATGAGTAGATAAATGAATAAATAAATTAATAAATAAATGAACAAAGTAATAAATTAATTTCCCGTCGGTACCATTTCACAATGAGTGTCAAAAGTGTCCACTTTAATTTTGTAAAAAAAAACAAAAAAACAAGCCAGCTGGCGAAATCAATGTGTCAGGGTTACCTTGGCAACAACAGTGTCAAGGAAAGACACAGCTACGATCAGAATAACATGCTAAATGAAGCAGGAAAATATAATAAATTCATATAGATGATTGTATCAACTACAACACGATACACATCGGTGCGTAAAACATCAGTCAGACTGCTGGAATACTATCACATTATATGTCTGCTTGCAAATTGTCGAATCGAGTTAACAGCTTTTTCACAACTGCAATTTTTTGAAAACTCATAAACCGTTAAATCTGATATTGTAAAGGCGTTGTGATAATAACAACACAGCGACGTGCACTACCAAAACTTAAATTATCATATAATTATCCATGCAATAAAAACAAAGTTATTGATTAATATACTGATTTATTCTGCAAAGTTTCTCTCAGAAAGAAAATATGTGCGAATAAAAGCATTATTTGAATAACAACAATGTAGATAGGCAAAATTACAAACACGTGCATGTATATGTTCACTTCTTACACAAAATTGTTAAATAAATAAACAAATATAAATTAATATAAAACTAATATGATACTTTTGCCATTTCTATACCATTTTACCCAGCAGTCGGTAACATTCCTAAGCCTTATTTACATATTGATCACGTGGCCTACTTTTGCAAGGTTTTCAATGGTATTAAAAAAGAAAATGCTATATGCTACGTTCGTTCGTTTTCTAACATGGTAAATGCCAGATTTTGAGAATATTTCCTTAATAGCCGTCCATCAGACTTTACGTCAAAACACATCGGCTATGAGCACCTGATTTAAATATTATATCCAAGATTGTTGGTTATTGAAAGTGTTCTAGAACCCATGGGACTAGGTTGGGTTCAGTGTGAAGCTGTGTTAGCAGCCTCGTCCCCATACCTTTCAAGCCTGCTTTCTGTGCGATTTCAATATCCAAACATTTTGCATATTGAAGAAGCAAGAAGGTGCTTACAGCCATGGGGATAAGGATAGAGTCTCATACATTTTTGAAAACAAGAGTGTGTGCCGCAGTACGAAGGCCGGGACGCGATTTGTTTTCCACCTAGATGCATTTATATTTTATTTAAAAAATGTTGACTTTATTTTCCTTTAAAAAAATAAATTCTCCACAGCCGGGAATTACTATTATACAGAAAGGCTTTGCTTCTGAACCAATTTTGTAATTAAAACAAATTAATAATATATTTATTTATTTTATTTTATTTTTTATTTTATAAAAGTAGCTTTTTAAATTTATAGCTATATAAGATAAGGCGGAACTAGGTCAAATTAATTTAAATCCTATGCATTGCAGGTAGATAATTTCCTCATTTCAGCATTCTTAAAAGAAAAATCATAAAAACGTTTAACATGTTAAAACATTAATATATATGAATATTATGAATGATATTATGAATACAACAATATAAATACAACAATATAAATATTTCGAAAAAATAGAATAAACTGATACTGCTTGTTATTTTGTAGCAAACAATCAGCAATGCAGAAATCATTTTCCCACCAGGGTCAAGCATGAGACAGACCCTGGGGACGAGGTTAGCTGCATGGGGCTTCACTTTTTCTTGATCAAAATATTTTGCTTATTTTGTATGGACACAAGACTTAGTAGATTTGATTCACAAGAAGGGTCTTTATAGACTGGTCCCTATGTCTTTATACTCAAGATTTCCTTTGATACGATTTCCTTGGATACATGGTGTTGAAGATATTACGTCACGCTTCGAGGCTCGCGCTAGCTACCAACCAAGGTCAAAGTTGAATCTCCGGAAAACAAACATGGTGGCTGCACGGCAGTATCTGGCGTAATTCACGAGCCCCAAAAGCGTGACGTCAGATCTTTTAGGCTAGGGTCAGTATAGTTCCGAACTAGACTGTGAGCCCTCACAAGGAATTGTACATTAACATAATTTATAAGTCCAAAAAGAAAAGTCTCCGGTTTCTGGTCATAGGTCGGCTTCAAAATCAGTGCAGTTTTTGTTTTTTGTTTTTTTGCCAACCAGAGAAAGACGTGTACTAAACGCGGTTACTGGAACCAGACCAAATTTCCCATACACAAAATACGGTGTCTAAGAGATGCCTCACAAATTGGGCAAACGTTCATACCATTATGTGAAAAACACAACATGGCAGAATTCCAATCGATCTAGTAATTTGGCTGGAATTGGACATCGTTTCATAGCAAATAAAAAGAAAACTAAAAAAGTCCTAAAGGACTGGTAACGTCACAATTGGTATAGTGTTGGTGCTGACACGTATGAAAATATATTAGGCCTACTAACCTACTATTACTGCAAACTATTTCGGCATATTATAAGGCCTTAATAAAATTGCCGTCAAAACTTTTTCACCCAACACATTTATCTATTGTATTATTTTGTCAAAAACTTTAACCCATTAATTTGGTGTCGCACAGACATAGATAACTTTCAGATACTTTCCAACACCTCCACAAGGATCACTAAAGTAACCATTGTTGACAGTTAAGGCACATTGCTTCTTGCCCTGACAAGCTTCCTGAACCTTCTGCAGCGAATGAGTTTCATCACCGCAAGGTTCAGCCTTAATATAAAAACATATCGCCGGGTCGTCTTCACGACCGTAGAGGGCCCACTTCACATCGATGATCGCGTCGGTTCTACAACTGATGAAGAAATTGTCCTTCTCACAGACGAGCTTTTCTTGAAGTTTGCAAGAAACATGGAAATTATCAATAATTAATACGTATACATTCTAAACAAATTTAGGTGTTGAATCAACATTTCAAGAATTTGGTAAGTGACAACACTGTATAAAGTTGGATTTAACTTTAAAAGTGTTGAATTAATATTTATTGAGCTAGATTTAACTTTACTAAATGTTAAATCAGCACTTTCTTTGAGATTGACGAATTCTTATAAGGTTGATTCAACACTAGTTTTGAAAGTGTATAGTATTCGACAAATTTATTTTAAAGTCACTTTTAAAAGATATATCGTTTGACCCAAGAGACCCACGAAATAGATTAAAAGTGAACAAATATTGAAAGATAATAATATCGTTATTAAACGAACAAAAAGAAATTATGAAGTTCGGATAAAAGCGATATTTAAAACACGCTTGATTATGATGATAGCCGCGCTGACGAATGGGACGACTGCACACGTCCTCGTGCAAGGTGAGGATTAAAACATTGGGCCTGCATTTTATTAATTTTACATGGTATTAATAATCCTTGGTGGATATTTTCGTTCAATGTCTCAAAGGTAAGATATAGCTTTGGTAATGATATAAAAAATGTTTGATGAGTTTCAATCTGAAAGCTAAATGTTTACAAAGGTGACACTTGTACCAATCGCCCTAAGAAATATTTCCGTCTGAAATGCTGTCATCTTCGAGAAAATTGTATATGAAGACCTCCAAAAAACGCAACAGCTGATTTCGATTGCAACAATAACACAATATGAACATGCACAAAATAATTAATAAAAACGTTTTCTCAAAAACGCGAACACCAATTTTGATGAAATTTTCAAAGGTTAGTTTTATGATGTGTATTTTGAAAACTAGATGATTGGAATGAATGCATTCTTCAAAAAACCAATGATGCATCGTACCTATAAATGAAAGCTTATAACTTCCTTAACCCCAGACCAAGAGCCATTCAACATTTAAATCTATTTCTTACCGTCAAATCGGCCCAAACACGAGCGATATATCTTTAAGTAAAATATCTGTAAATACATCCATAGTGAAAACGTCGACAAGCCAGTTGGGAAAAGTATTTTATTAAAATGATAGTATATACCTCAGATAGAAAGAGTATACAAGAGATGTTTTAAACCATCATCATGTACGACTGTGATCAATCATGGTTTTTGCGAATACCATGCTTGATTGTATTGTGGTTTTTACAGTATCGCTCGTATTTTTCGTTATTTTAACGACAATTTCTGTCAATTTTTATTCTCATCGGAACATTGCTAGTTTACTCGAGGAAGGGAAAACAAATTCTTTAAAATGACACATTTCCAAAAGTAATTGTGAGAAGTATGGTTTTACAATAATGTGTACAGAAATGAATTTATGGTGGGTCCCGATATCAATTTTGTTTGGCATCGTTTTACTGTTAAACAAACCTTCTGACAAATATAGTATTTGTTTTCCATTCTAAAATGAAATTATCAATATTCAAATGAAAACAAAGTTTCAGAAATAGCCGCTAAACACGGCCGAAACATTTTTAAACACAAAATGAAAAAGCCACACAAAATCCTGACAATTAAAATGCGAGCATGGAAGGATGGAATGATGATTGATTGGGGAGGGGTATTCACCCAATGTACAATTCAGCAGCATCTTGATCTCATCAATATCATCAGTTATCACCAATGAATTCAGATATCGAGGTTCAAACGGTCGCCATGGTGTCTGCATGTTGACTCCACCAGGCCTTATTTCAGTGCAGTCACACGGGTTACGGTAGGGTAACACCCAACGCATATTACCGCTTGAATCCGGTTCATTGCCGGCGTAGCAGACGTGAGCCTGCCCAGTCCCAAAAGCTATAGAAGGACATAAAAATAATCGTACATTGATTATCACCTAGGTCTAGGACACTTAAGATACATTGAAACAAGGCAAAAACAATAATCTTTGACAGTACAATAGAGACTTTTAAAAAATGAACCTTGATAATTTTATTTCGCGACTCCGGAATTTTGCAGCTTCCCTGGGTCCACCCGGGTCTGACTCTGGTGCGTTCGAGTAGGCCTGACGTCATTGCCGGATTTATTTGTCAGCCTCAAGTGCCCTGTTTCGCGAAGCAGGTCACTTGAGGCAGACCTGGGTAAGTGACATAAATTTGAGAATATTCTGAATGGCCGCCATTTTTGTTTTCAGTACGGCAATTTCGTGAAGTTTGACATACAAATTCATCTCTTAAACAATTAATTTATGAGTAGAGACTGTTCTTGTACTAAAAGGCATGTTAAGTAGGACTAATTGCGGTGACACCATTTGAAATTCTCTCTTCAGTATGTTACAAGTATGTTACAACTCGACGCAGTTTCGCTCAGAAAAAGAATAAATTTAAAAAAAGAAAATTAATAATGCCGACGCGCGAGTCTGAGGAGCGGGGCACGGAGACCAGAAACCAGAGCACACTGCTATAAAGGTGGGGCACACTGTTAAAAAGGCGGGACACACTGCTAAAAGGGAGGGGCACACTGCTAAAAGGGTGGGGCACACTGCTAAAAGGGTGCGCACACTTCTGCAAGGGTGGGGCACACTGCTAAAAGGGTGGGGCACACTGCTAAAAGGGTGGGCACACTGCTAAAAGGTGGGGCACACTGCTAAAAAGGTGGGGCACACTGTTAAAAAGGTGGGGCACAAAGCTAAAAAAGGTGGGGCACACTGCTATAAAGGTGGGGCACACTGCTATAATGGTGGGCACACTGTTAAAAAGGCGGGACACACTGCTAAAAGGGAGGGGCACATTGCTAAAAGGGTGGGGCACACTGCTAAAAGGGTGGGGCACACTGCTAAAAGGGAGGGGCACACTGCTAAAAGGGTGGGGCACACTGCTAAAATGGTGGGGCACACTGCTAAAAGGGTGGGGCACACTGCTAAAAGGGTGGGGCACACTGCTAAAAGGTGGGGCACACTGCTAATAGGGAGGGGCACACTGCTAAAAGGGTGTGGCACACTGCTAAAAGGGTGGGGCACACTGCTAAAAGGGTGGGGCACACTGCTAAAAAGGTGGGGCACACTGCTAAAAAGTGGGGCACAAAGCTAAAAAGGTGGGGCACACTGCTATACAGGGGGGGCACACTGCTAACATTGAGGGGCCTACTGCTAAAAAGGTGGGGCACACTGCTAAAAAGGTGGGGCACACTGCTAAAAGGGAGGGGCACACTGCTAAAAGGGTGGGGCACACTGCTAAAAGGGTGGGGCACACTGCTAAAAGGGTGGGGCACACTGCTAAATGGGTGGGGCACACTGCTAAAAAGGTGGGGCACACTGCTATAAAGGTGGGGCACACTGCTAAAAAGTGGGGCACAAAGCTAAAAAGGTGGGGCACACTGCTATAAAAGTGGGGCACACTGCTAAAAAGGTGGGCCACACTGCTAAAAAGGTGGGCCACACTGCTAAAAAGGTGGGGCACACTGCTATAAAGGTGGGGCACACTGCTAAAAAGGTGGGGCACACTGCTATAAAGGTGGGGCACACTGCTAAAAAGGTGGGGCACGCTGCTATAAAGGTGGGCCACTATAAAGGTGGGGCACACTGCTATAAAGGTTAGGCACAAAGCTAAAAGGTGGGCACACAGCTATAAAGGTGGGACACACTGCTAAAAGGTGGGGCACACTGCTAAAAGGTGGGCACACTAAAAAGGTGGGGCACACTGCTAAAAGGGTGGGGCACACTGCCAAAAGGTTGGGGCACACTGCGAAAAGGGTTGGGCACACTGCTAAAAGGGTGGGGCACACTGCGAAAAGGGTGGGGCACACTGCTAAAAGGGTGGGGCACACTGCTAAAAGGGTGGGGCACACTGCTAAAAGGGTGGGGCACACTGCTAAAAAGGTGGGGCACACTGCTAAAAGGGTGGGGCACACTGCTAAAAAGATGGGGCACACTGCTATAAAGGTGGGGCACACTGCTATAAAGGTGGGGCACACTGCTATAAAGGTGGGGCACACTGCTATAAAGGTGGGGCACAAAGCTAAAAAGGTGGGGCACACTGCTATAAAGGTGGGGCACACTGCTAAAAAGTGGGGCACAAAGCTAAAAAGGTGGGGCACACTGCTATAAAAGTGGGGCACACTGCTAAAAAGGTGGGCCACACTGCTAAAAAGGTGGGCCACACTGCTAAAAAGGTGGGACACACTGCTATAAAGGTGGGGCACACTGCTAAAAAGGTGGGGCACATTGCTATAAAGGTGGGGCACACTGCTAAAAAGGTGGGGCACGCTGCTATAAAGGTCGGATCAATGGTCATAAGTTCCGTTTTCGATTTATTAATCTGAAGTCGGTACTTTTTGAAAATATCATCGATGAGTTCAGCAGCTGATTGCATGTGACCTAGTTCAGTGCAAAACAGGATAATGTCGTCTGCGTAACCACTCCAAGGGCACCAATTGTCGCCTCTAGGTGGGTAATTTCTCCGTTGACTGCGATTGCAGAATGTGCCGGTATCGTACTTGTGCTGATTTTTTAATTTTTTAATTTTTTTTTTTTTTTTTTATGCTTGGAGGAGGAAGACACGCATCACCCAATCTAAGAACAAGTTAAACAGGCAGGGGCTCTCGGATCTTCCCTGTCGAACCCCTGCTGTTGTCGGAAATGTTGCGTCAGTGCTGTGGTGGTAGAGCGATGTCGACGTGTACAAGCTTTCCAGGATATCGATGAGTGCATTGTCGGTGCTACGGAAACGGAGACGAACAGTCTTGAACATCCATTTGCGTACCAGTCCATCGAATGCCGCTGACAAATCGATGAAAAGGAGGTGTATATATATATTTTTTTTTTCCACTAATGCCTCCAGGTGACCCTGTCTCTGGAGCCACATTACATGTATATATAAACCTTTGATGTACAGATACTACCTTTCAAAAAATAATTACATAAATAAAATTTACAATTGAAGTTATGAAGTTACTAACTGTGCGAAACCTCTAAACCGAATATTCGATATCCAATAATGTCCATATTTTTGCTTTAAGGATTATCCACACATTTTCTTAACCACACGTTTTGTAATACAATTACATGGCTTGTCAAAGGAATAATTTCTCAGGAAGTTTGGTACCATGACAACATCAAATCAAGTAAGTTTTTAGATTATTATTTATTAATTTTGTAACTGGGTATACTTACCAAAGGTCATGCAAATTTAAGATCAAGCTTTTGTGTTTTTTCCGTTGTTTTTAGTCTCATAAATATTTCATAAACCTACCAGTGCATTTTGAAAAGCTATTACATGCCTACACCCTTCGCATACATTGAATGATCCCGTATATAATAACAGAGCACATTACAGCATAAGAATAGTCACCTTCCGACGAGGGAAGTACCCACGACTTTATTCGAACGCGGTACTCCTCTTTTCTTCAGTGGCATCCCTATTAATGATATTAAAATTATTATCTATGCATTCCCAATTAATTGTTTACATCCAAATGACTTCCACACATGCCCTGCTATGGTCTAGTATTATTTTCAACCCCAGATGACACACGACGGCTGTGTAGTGTAGCTCTCTCCTGTATGACCTTGCAAACAGCAAACAGTCGTATACTTTATCTCTCAGGCATGTAACATAACACAGACACTCTGTCTGGGGGTGGAGGGGGTTGGGGGGTTATGCCTGGCACTGGCTGTCGCAAGACATCAAAGAGCACAGCCTGATGCCAAACAGATGGTTCCACTTATCAGAGGGTTAGATCTGGGTAGGTCTTTATGTGTACACAATGAATGGTTGATTTTGTGCACAGATATATGGCAGCAATTACTTTTCCAGCCCAGCAAAAAAAAGCTACACAGCTCTGGGAACTGACACCCCTTCTAAGATATGTGGAATGGTCCACTTTAGGATATCAAAGACTCCCAGGCATCTGTGGCTTTTTTTTTCTGGGAAAAACAATGAAATAAATAACTTCTGCCACTAGCGAGTGGAGGGCTACCTCTTAAGCGAATGATATTTCCTTTTAGCAAAGTGCTAGCGAAGCATATAGCGAAATTAACGAGTTATAAAAATTGGCCTTCAATTTAAGTATCCCTTGAGATGGTATCTAAAAACGGGGGGTGTTGAAAAAGGTGCACAAAAGTAGACACGCGTGAGATGCTGTGGTAAATATGGTGTATAATTGGGTGCTTTAATCTTAAAGTTTAAACCCCGCAAAAGCTCAGACAACATAACCAAAACATGATAATGTCCACAATTCGAATTGAAATCGTTTGAAGAGGCTGAAATATTTGGTTTTGTAAACCAGCTAGTAAATTTAACTTGGTTTATTCAACGTTAATAATTTGGGTGCGTTCGATCAAGTAGCTTCCCCGAGGTAACCCAAGTACGTCACATGGGTGAGCCCTGAGTACAACCTAATCGAACGAGCATCCTGTTGAACGTTCGCCCTCTTGTGGTCGTTAAAGCAATGTGAAGAATGTCAAAGGTCAAACAAAATATCTTACAACGAAACGATCGCAAAATAATTCTTCCCAGGTAAAAAAACTAATGATCTTATTACTTTCTCAGGTTCGTACAAAACAACATGTCTTTTAGTACAAGAACAGTCTCTACTCACAAATTAATTGTTTAAGAGATGAAAATGTATGTCAAACTTCACGAAATTGCAGCACTGAAAACAATTATTTCAATGACCGCCTTGTCTTCTTCATCCACCCAAACTGAGAAAAAGTTTGTATGGGTTTGAACATTTTGGATGCTTAAAACTTTCAATATTTTCACGAAAAAAACATTAAAAAAGAGGAAATTGGGCTTCTGTGAGACTGAATCCTTCCGATTTTTTAAAATTGTATTATTATTATTATTTTTTTTTATTTGGTGTGTGGCCGAGCGGTTTAGTGACAGTAGAGAAAAATGAGTTGTCTGATATTGGTTCTCCCTTGAACGATAAGATTCTTTTCAGAACCTGTACCTCAGCTTCGCGATAGTTGAGATAAACACATGGTGTTACCGCAAACCGAAACGATATCTCATATCGTCCCTAATTTGCCATAGTGACCAATATCCGACTTTTTCCCGCCCTTATGATAATGTGCTACGAAATCTTCCTGTTTCTTCTTTATTTTTACAAAAAAAGTAGTGTGGTCTCATGTTTCGACCCTAGCTAGCAGAGTCTTTTTCAAAGGTTGTTAATTGTCCCTAATTTGCCATAGTGACCAAGCCGACTTTTTCAATTTTAAGTTTTCCCGCCCATTAGTATATTCAGGAAGAGACCTACCATTGTATCTAATCCACATGCATGTATTCCTTTATAGTTTTGAGATAGAACATGCATTCAAATGACGAAGGCTCTAACTGGTTATTTTTGTGGCAAAAGTGACAAATACCGCATTGGTCACTATGCCAATTAACTTAATTCAGGATTGGTCACTATGGCAAATTAGGGACGATATTTTGAATGTCATCAGTGTCATGATATACTGTAAAGTAATTTACAGTATTGAATCCTTTAGTTACAATTTATTGTAATATTCTTTATTAGGCCCAAAAAAAGTCTCCATTTTCTGGTCTCCGAGCGCGTCGCCTCAGACCCGTGCGTAGGCATTTTGTTTTGTTTTGTTTGTTTGTTTTTGCTATGAAACGATGTCCAATTTCAGCCAAAATTGCTTGATCTATTAGAATTACGCCGCACTGTGTTTTAAACGACTTTTTCACATTGGGGTATGAACGTTTGCCCGATTTGTGAGGCCTCTCTTAGCCACCATGCATACTGTGTGCATTGGAAATTTGGTCAGGTTCCAATAACCGCGTGTACATTTATCACATATTATTCACTGGTTGGCAAAATAAAAAAGATTACTAAAAAAAAAAAATTAAAAAAAAAAACCTTCACTGCACCTATTTTGAAGCCGACCTATGACAAGAAACCTGAGACTTTTTTTGGCCTATAATATGTCTTCACAAACTTTTAGTAAATGTTTGTTGATGCATCCGACTTTGTATTAATAAAGAGATAGCATACAGATAGAAATACAGAGAGTAAAAGCTTCAGCTGGAACGATGAGTCGTTAAAATACACACAAAGAAACAATACACACAGAGAAAAAATACACAGGTTGTGTAAAATCTTACCCTGTTTTAGATGTTCCTGGTGAACTTCATAATAATTAAGTAAAACTTTACCAAACAGGTGTTGGGTAGAATGTTACCTAACAGTTGTATAACGTGTTACTGCGATATTGGGTAAGTGTATTTACCTAACTTGTAGGTAAATGTTGGTTAGGTAAAATTTTACATACTTGTGAGGTATAGGACTAATGGTTTACCTCTATTGTACGTAAATTGTATTAAAATATTACTTTTAATGGGTATTTTGTCTTTCTTACATCATTGTTTGGTAATTGGCCTATTAAGGGAGTTTTGTTTTATACCTTGCCCAGTTACAACTGTAAGGATTTTCTCAACTACTTGAGGTATTTGAAGGTTAAACAAATATTGAGTTTTTAAATATTGTTCTTCTCCTTGGCGCGTAAGCAAAAACATTTGAAAAAAAAAACAGCTCCAGATAATTTTAGCCTGAAATATATTTTGAATGAGGTCACATCAGAACAATTACAATTTTAAGGGTAAACATGGGGTGAAATATTTTGATGATGGGCAAATGTTTTGATTAAAGTGATTAATAACTTAATAACCGACTTATATTGCGCCGGTATCCGCCAAGTTTGACGCTCATGCCGCATGAACATTATTACCCCTGCCATCGGGCCAGTTATATCATTCCTAGAACCATCTCAACTCCCTGGGGAGTATGCAGCCCATGCTGCCAAATGTGTAGCGCAACAAGCTTAATCAAACACAATTACCATCTCTGCCCTCACAGGTCCCCATTTATACTCCTGGGTGAACAGAAGCAATTATAGTTAAATGGGCCGAATAAATAAAAAGTAGCATTTGCTTACAAGAAGAAGCACCTACAAAAAGCAATTGCTTACCAAGCAGAAGCAAAAGCAAAAGCAATTGCTTAAAAACGTATAAATAACAATTTGCTTTGACTAATAGCTTTTTCTTTATCTTGCCTAGCAAATGCTTAGGTCAACAACAATAGCGGTATTCATTCCTGAACATTGAATGAAGGAAAGTTCTTGCGATTTATGAATTCATCCCCGAACTGTCCACTTGGCTTATCAATACGTACATGAGTGCGGTCGATGGCCCCAAGCGTAAAGGGAAAACCGAGCTTATCAGCCCACCGTTGCTTTGCGTCCGTCAGATCAGCATTAGACACAGAACATTTTATCCATGTTGGGCGTTGGGCAGATATGCGGTCCAAAGTACTTGCAACGTATGTACTTAAAGTGGGCTGGGTATCCCCATCACCTCTGCTACTGAGGTCTGGTAGCCTGGATCTGCTAAATAACGCAAAGTTGTCTCCATGCGCTCCACTGGTGACAAGCATCCAACACGTCTCTCATGCCTTTCGGGCAGAAATGTTTGTGCAAGCCAATCAACATTTTCCTTATCAAATCGAAACAATTTTCGATAGGTGCCAAGAGATGTCTCAGCACGATTAATCATGTTCTTATACACCTTAGGACCTTCTCTTACTTGCATGAACATTGTGCTCACAGTTAAGCATGAAGGCGTGAGTAAAAGATCAAGCTGGTATGGAGGAGCTTGCAAAACTAGAGCAAATGCTTCTGGTTACAAGTAAAAGATAGGTTTTATTTATATGTTTTCAAGCATTTGCTAATTTGTAAAGCATTTGCTTACAAGAAACGAGCTTGTGCTTCTGCTTATAAGCAGAAGCTTTTGCTTATGAGTAATTACTTAGTTTTATTTATAAGAATTCAAGAAAAAGCCTAGAAAAAGCAAATGCTACTTTTTATTTATTCTTATTTATTATTTTTATGTACCTTCCCTTCAATGTATATCTTGATTCAAAGAAAGTAAACATACTCATAGTGATAGTGATTTCGATTTTTAAGTGATTTTTTTGTTGGAAGGCATTTGTTTGAGAGAGAAATGTCTCAAATGAGAAAATATCTGTTGAAGAGTTGGGAGAAGAAAATCATAGTGATATTGGTGAACATCTGTATTTTTGTTGTAGGCTATAATGGTTTTTGTTAACAGTTTTTTTTTCTTCATATATTTAGTATTATAATAATATTATTAAGTTTAAAAGATGAATTGAGACCACAAAGTAAAAAAAAAAAAAACTAAACAAAACAAAACAAAAAAACATGTGCCAGTTACACAAGGGTCATGCTAGTTTTGAAAAACGATTGAATCTTGATCCGGACTATCTGCTATGTAAGTGATAAATGACAGGCGAGGATCCAATCTTGATCCGGACTATCAGCTATGTAAGTGATAAATGACAGGCGAGGATCCAATCTTGATCCGGACTATCAGCTATGTAAGTGATGAATGACAGGCGAGGATCCAGAATCTATTAAATGGAGGGGAGGGTAGAATGCAAAAAGGTTGGCAAGACAAAAAGGCGGGATACTAAAACTAAAAGGTATTGTAAATTTACATGCATTGATGGCGATAAAAAGGCCCCCTTTTTTCCCCAATCCGCCACTGAGCAATCATGATGAATTATTGGCAAGTTTCTCTGAAAGCTAGCTTATTATATATTTATAGACGCGGTATCATTGAAGGCCAGTCGCAGCAGTAATGAACTTAAACTGTCTAATACCGGAAAACATTCATCAAAACCACATTTATACTGTTCCGCACCCTCGAATTTCTACAGGATTCAGGAAAAATAGTTAATTTCATTTCTATTGAGTTGTGGGCAAGTACGGTTTGTTTGATGACTAGTTATACTTTACATACACAAATAATGATGCATGTATTGAATAGCATGTTAACACATACAGGAACTGGCCAAGGGGTTGCGTCATCATACTATGTATAATTAATACAAATTACAAGAGCCATGTTGTTTCTATGCCAACTATAATATTATTTTAAAGAAGCCATTATGGCATACTCTTCCATCAGACCAAGAGTAGCTAAATTTTGTATGCATAAATAACAACAGTTTCGTAATTGACAGAGGTACAAATATGTTTTATAATTTGTTTCATGCCTATATATTGTTTGACTCCCATGCTATCTTCCCTTTCCCCCGCCATTTTACCCACCCTCTCCTATCTCTATCTACCCCTCCTCCTCAAATCCATTCTTTCTCAACACCCTCCTTGACATCCCACCCTTCCCTATCTCCACCTACCCCCTCCTCCTCAACCCCAACCCTTCACAACACCCTCCTTGACATCACACCCTCCTTGACATCCCACCCTCCCCTATCTCTATCTACCCCCTCTTCCTCAACACAATCCTTCTCATCTCCTTGACATCCCACACTCCTCTATCTCTATCTACCCCTCCTCCTCACCCCAACCCTTCACAACACCCCTCCTTGACATCCCACCCTCCCCTATCTCTATCAACCCCCTCCTCCTCACCCCAACCCTTCACAACACCCCTCCTTGACATCCCACCCTCCCCTATCTCTATCAACCCCTCCTCCTCACCCCAACCCTTCTCATCTCCTTGACATCCCTTCTTAAAACTATCACCTGTCTGCTTGTTGTTTTCAGTTTTAACTTTAAATGTTTATATTTTACAATGACTGAAGTGCAATACATGTTTAAGTTAGCTTTTTAGTACTTGTTGTTCAGAATGTCCTAAATAGTGATTGTTGCTCAGTTGTTTTATAATTTCAAATCTGTTTGTTTTGGAATTTGTATGTATTTTAACTGTAAATTTAATGTTTTTACTGTGATATTGTCTCAATTCAGCTTTATGGCTGAATGGCTTTATGTACAATAAGGAATAATAAACCATTTAATAATAATTATAACAAAAGCCTGTAACATTTATTTCAGCCTTAGTGAGATGTTTTACCCCGACTGCCCGACTGGGTGATGATATTGTTTTGACAGTGCAGGCCAGAATTGCCATATAGTGCACTCGCCCATAAGCATGAATTTTGGTGAGAAAGACAATTAAAATCCTCCATAGCTGTGAATTACTTCAGTACAGAAAGGCTCTGCTTCTGATTTATTTTGTAATTTGAAACAATTATTAATACAAAATAATAATAATAACTGGCGAGAGTTCTCCAAACAACGCTACCAAGCTATTCAACCGGAGAATTTATTTAAGGTTTTCCTGGGTAATTTCTTGTTTTACATTACTGCGTTCAAATTAATTTCCAAGCAGTCGTTCATTCACTACTGCGTTTAACTAGTTCTATTTCGTATTTTGGCATTCATGACTTCAATTATCTCATCCTGAAATTGTATATATATTTTCGCGATTGATGCAGTCAAATTAACAATCATCGATGTGCAAAGGATTTTGTAGAAGTTTGTTATTTTCGCTTTCGTTTATGGACAATCAGTTTCATCTTTAGAGTATTCAAATGCGCCTCTCGCAAATTTCAAAGAGTTTTCTGATGATTTTTATTATTGTGAGTTATGAAAGTCACTAAGGTCTATCTTTTTCTAAACTTCTTTTTTGTGTCGCTATCCAATTTCTTGATTTTAATTCCAATGTAGTGTTAAAAGTACATTTTATAAAACAGCTTATTATAAGATAATGTCAATTCTATATATACTACAGAACAAAATACTTTCTATACGCACATTACTCAGTCCTGAGCTGAACACTGCAGTATACCTTGGCAGAACGCGTAAAGGCTATACTAGTTGTGAGATGCTAAAAACATAACACAATAATAATTTAGCGCTCATATAAATTATAAGAATGGCTAGATGTTGTTTGGACATTTGCTTGTCTTTCTGTTTTCTGTAGAAATACAGAACATTTGATTTGTTTCAAAACTTTCGAACTACTTTCCCCGTTGTAGGAAAGTAAAAACTAGATGTCCACTTTTCGGCCGCCAATTAAAAAGAAAAAGTAATTCTGCTTTTCAGGAAATACGACGATCTACCTTTTACCTATTTGAAAGCACAAAAGTCTACTTGTCGTTTTCCATAATTACAACCGAAGAAAAATAGTCACGCATGCAAAAATCACATCCATCCGGTATCGGAAGGTCTGTGTGTTCCAAGCTAACATCAGACTTGCAAACATTGACGTCCCCATACATTTCTGTTTAGCGATTTTCTTTTTTTAATTTTCAAGTTTAGCATGGAGGAAGGAAATATTCCTCCATGAATTCATGAAGTATTCATTTTAGTATCACATTCATTTTCATGAGAATAGTTACGGACCTGAGAAAAAAAAATGTAGTCTTTTAAAGTCAGCGCACTTTTGGTATCAACATGTCTGATGCATCCATACTTTATAAGAATCAAGAGATATGCATAGAAACCAATGTCTGTAAATGCATCCATACCCGTTACTTTATAAGAATCATGAGATGTACAGAAACCAATCAATGTCTGTAAATGCATCCATACTTTATAAGAATCAAGAGATATGTACAGAAACCAACCAGTGTCTGTAAATGTATCCATACTTTATAAGAATCAAGAGATATGTACAGAAACCAACCAATGTCTGTAAATGCATCCATACTTTATAAGAATCAAGAGATATGTATAGAAACCAACCAATGTCTGTAAATGCATCCATACTTTATAAGAATCAAGAGATATGTACAGAAACCAACCAATGTCTGTAAATGCATCCATACTTTATAAGAATCAAGAGATATGTATAGAAACCAACCAATGTCTGTAAATGCATCCATACTTTATCAGAATCAAGAGATATGTACAGAAACCATCCAATGTCTGTAAATGCATCCATACTTTATAAGAATCAAGAGATATGTATAGAAACCAACCAGTGTCTGTAAATGCATCCATACTTTATAAGAATCAAGAGATATGTATAGAATCCAACCAATGTCTGTAAATGCATCCATACCCGTTACTTTATAAGAATCATGAGATGTACAGAAACCAATCAATGTCTGTAAATGCATCCATACTTTATAAGAATCAAGAGATATGTACAGAAACCAACCAATGTCTGTAAATGCATCCATACTTATAAGAATCAAGAGATATGTACAGAAACCAACCAATGTCTGTAAATGCATCCATACTTTATAAGAATCAAGAGATATGTACAGAAACCAACCAATGTCTGTAAATGCATCCATACTTTATAAGAATCAAGAGATATGTACAGAAACCAACCAATGTCTGTAAATGCATCCATACTTTATAAGAATCAAGAGATATATGTACAGAAACCAACCAATGTCTGTAAATGCATCCATACTTTATAAGAATCAAGAGATAGCCTATGTATAGAAATCAACCAATGTCTGTAAATGCATCCATACTTTATAAGAATCAAGAGATATAGAAACCAACCGAGGTCTGTAAATGCATCCATACTTTATAAGAATCAATATTATGTATAAATAAAAAACCTGTAACAGTTTAGGATTGTTTCATTAACGAGTAGTGAAAATGCATTCAGATTGTTCGTGAAGTGGAATTTCTGTCTTCGGATGACAGATATTAATTTTGGAAATTACTTTACTTAAACGATATCACCTGAGACAGGTATATTTCAAGGGATGTTTGATTACCATCATCAACTTTAAACCAAGTAAGTTTGATGATAAAACTGTGATTATTTATGTTTGTTGAAATGGAGTACAGTGCTTGGTTTCCCTAAACAACAACTATTTTGGGAATGTAAAACATGGATGATTTTTGGCAAACTCGGGGAAATGAACAGTAACTTTCAACAAACAAACCAAAGATGAAAAACAATTCGGAAGAAAGCAAAACAAGTTGGAATTTCACTTACCCATCCTGGTGAGCAGCAGAAAAACTGTAAACACGGTCACGCGGCGAGACATCTTGACGATACTAAACCAACGGAGACGTCAACCGTTGATCGCGCTATTCTATCGGCCGGCTCAAACATCAGGCTTTGCCCGTGTCCAAGGTATGGTTTTTGCACGGTGATCAGTGGTGCAGCGATAAGCAAAGTTTAAAGAGGCACTCTAAGGTCAAATTCAGTATTGTGATGCACTCATTTTCCAATAGATAGAGTCCTTACTAAAGTGTGAAAAAATTACAAGTCTCTAACTTCACTTTAAAGTGGTGTAATATATCATTTTATTTGATACCCTTTCAGAGCGATATTTGAAACATGACGTCACTATTTTCTTACGGTAAATGAGTCTGTAACATTCCATACAGGAATTTTTTGTTGGTCAAAAAGTCAATTTCAACGCCGATTTGATCAAATACTGTGGAGATTCAGGAATGAACTGCAAATTCACCGTACAAAAATGTAAAGATCCATTTATTTGAAATGTGACGTCACTGTTGTCTTTGGATGTTAATAAATTTCACATAGGAAGGTTATCAAATAAAATGGCATTTTACATCACTTTAACGTGAGGTTAGAGACTAATTTTTTTGTAATTTTTTCACACTTTAATAAGGACTCTAGTTATTGGAAAATCACCAAACTAAATTTGACCTTAGAGCCCCTCTTTAAACGTTGTTTTTAAAACACAAAGTATAGCGTTGAAGGGACGGTTAATAAGAGATGACATTTCTTATGATTTTGAATATGAGATAATTATATAGAACACATGGGCTGGAGGGACAATAGGTTCATTAGGAAACGCTTGTAAACAACTTAAAGGGGCACACTCCATAGCCGAAATTATCATGAACAATCCATTTAGAGACAAGGTATACCTTTGGTAATTACCCGATTGAAAAATTACTGAATTATTACCACCTTACTCGATGTGTGTAAAGTTGGTATAAAGACACCAATCATCTTCAAAAAATTAATAAACGAATAAACGAATACACAAATAACCGAATAAACAATAACCGAATAAACAAATAAATACATGAGCAGATAAATGAATAAATAAATTAATAAATAAATGAACAAAGTAATAAATGAATTACCTGTCGGTACCATTTCACAATGAGTGTCAAAAGTGTCCACTTTAATTTTGTAAATAAAACCAAAAAAACAAGCCAACTGCCGAAATCAATGTGTCAGGGTTACCTTGGCAACAACAGTGTCAAGGAAAGACACAGCTACGATCAGAATAACATGCTAAATGAAGCAGGAAAATATAATAAATTCATAAAGATGATTGTATCAACTACAACACGATACACATCGGTGTGTAAAACATCAGTCAGACTGCTGGAATACTTAATTACAAAAAGGTTTGCTCTAGGCCTAAGAGTTTTCTGTAAAGTAATGTTTTATTTACAGTTTCCCATGACTAGACTTCGCATTCATGAGCTGAAACTTGGTAGTTGAGCTGCTGTTAGTTTAATGTATATCTTGAGTCAAAGAGGGTTAGTATACTCACAGAGGCAGTTTTGCTAACAGAAGCAGTTTAACCAATGTACCTTCCTTTTAATGTACCTTCCTTCTAAGTATTTACACAAAGGTGATCCCAATTTGACCTTACTTCCTGTCCAAACCGGAAGTCAAAGTTTAATATTTAAAAAAATCATATCTCAACAACTACAAGAGGTAAATTCACAATTTTTGTACCATTGCACAGATCGTTAATTGTCAATAAATATTTGCAAAAAGGTGACCCCAATTTGACCTTACTTCCTGTCCAAACCGGAAGTCAAAGTTTAATATTAAAAAATCATATCTCAACAACCACAAGAGGTAAATTGACATTTTTTGTACCATTGTATAGACTGTTAATTGTCGAAAAATATCTACAAAAAGGTGACCCCAATTTGACCTTACTTCCTGTCCAAACCGGAAGTCAAAGTTTCATATTTAAAAAAAATCATATCTCAACAACCAAAACAGGTAAATTCACAATTTTTATACCATTGTACAGACCGTTAATTGTCAAAAGATATTTACAAAAAGATGACACCAATTTGACCTTACTTCCTGTCCAAACCGGAAATCAAGGTTTAATATTTAAAAAAATCATATCTCAACAACCACAAGAGGTAAATTCACAATTTTTGTACCATTGTACAGATCGCTAACTGTCAAAATATATTTACAAAAAGATGACCCCAATTTGACCTTACTTCCTGTCCAAACCGGAAGTCAAAGTTTAATATTTCAAAAAATCATCTCAGCAACCACAAGAGGTAAATTAAAACATTTTGCTCCATTGTACAGATCGTTAATTGTCACAAAATATTTAAACAAAGTTGACCCCAATTTGACCTTACATCCTCCCGAACACCTTGAGTTTGTGTCGAGACAAACTCTGAATCTCTACAATGGTATAAAAATTGTGAATTTCCCTCTTGTGGTTGTTGAGATATGATGTTTTTCAATATTAAACTTTGACTTCCGGTTTGGACAGGAAGTAAGGTCAAATTGGGGTCACCTTTTTGTAAATATTTTTTGACAATTAACGATCTGTACAATGGTATAAAAATGGTGAATTTCCCTCTTGTGGTTGTTGAGATATGATTTTTTTCAATATTAAACTTTGATTTCCGATTTGGACAGGAAGTAAGGTCAAATTGGGGTCACCTTTTTGTAAATATATTTTGACAATTAACGATCTGTACAATGGTACAAAAATTGTGAATTTCCCTCTTGTGGTTGTTGAGATATGATTTTTTTCAATATTAAACTTTGACTTCCGGTTTGGACAGGAAGTAAGGTCAAATTGGGGTCAACTTTTTGTAAATATTTGTTGACAATTAACGATCTGTACAATGGTATAAAAATGGTGAATTTCCCTCTTGTGGTTGTTGAGATATGATTTTTTTCAATATTAAACTTTGACTTCCGGTTTGGACAGGAAGTAAGGTCAAATTGGGGTCACCTTTTTGTATATATATTTTGACAATTAACGATCTGTACAATGGTACAAAAATTGTGAATTTACCTCTTGTGGTTGTTGAGATATGATTTTTTTAAATATTAAATTTTGGTTTATCGTAATTCGATATCTGATGACCTAATCATGACGTCACAACTCGTGTTTCATCTACGTGTTAATTTCTAAGTATATGCCAAGTTTGAAGTTCATGTGAAGTTTGCAAGTATGTATTTTTTGTAGACAATCTATCCGGAAAAGAAGAAAGAGAAAAAAAAAGAAAAAAAACTAGAGATTCAGAGTTTGTCTCGACACAAACTCAAGGTGTGAATTTACCTCTTGTAGTTGTTGAGATATGATTTTTTTAAATATTAAACTTTGACTTCCGGTTTGGACAGGAAGTAAGGTCAAATTGGGATCACCTTTGTGTAAATATTTTTCGACAATTAACAATCTATACAATGATACAAAAAATGTCAATTTACCTCTTGTGGTTGTGGAGATATGATTTTGTTAAACATTAAACTTTGACTTCCGGTTTGGACAGGAAGTACGGTCAAATTGGGGTCACCTTTGTGTAAATATTTTTTGACAATTAACAATCTATACAATGATACAAAAAATGTCAATTTACCTCTTGTGGTTGTTGAGATATGATTTTTAAAACATTAAACTTTGACTTCGGTTTGGACAGGAAGTAAGGTCAAATGGGGTCACCTTTGTGTAAATATTTTTGACAATTAACAATCTATACAATGATACAAAAATGTCAATTTACCTCTTGTGGTTGTGGAGATATGATTTTTTAAACATTAAACTTTGACTTCCGGTTTGGACAGGAAGTAAGGTCAAATTGGGGTCACCTTTGTGTAAATATTTTTGACAATTAACAATCTGTACAATGGTGCAAAAACTGTCAATTTACCTGTTGTGGTTGTTGAGATATGATTTTACGTGCATACATAATTAGCACGACCAGAGCTGATTTACATTCACCAACAGAGGGCGCACTTTTTAGCGTTGAAAAGCCGTGTAGATCTTTCATTTGCAACGTAATCAAAACGTTTTAACTAATAAAGAATGATTGATCGAAATTGATATCTGATGACCTAATAATGACGTTACAAATTATGTTTCATCTACGTGTTATGTTCTAAGTATGTGCCAAGTTTCAAGTTCATATGAAGTTTGCAAGTATGTGTTTTTGTAGACAATCGATCCGGAAAGAAGAAGAAGAAGGAGAAGAAAAAAAAAAACTAGATATAAGTTTTTGTCACAACAAAAACAAGGTGTTCGGGTTGAAGTTAAAATGGTTACGCCATAAATTCAAGTGTTGGAGAAGTCAAATGTTAACGCTCTGTTGAAGTTCTCATGAGAAGTTTATTTGAATACAATACAATACTGAATTTAGAAATTATTTTAATATTAAACTTTGACTTCCGGTTTGGACAGGAAGTAAGGTCAAATTGGGGTCACCTTTGTGTAAATACTTTTGACAATTAACAATATGTACAATGGTACAAAATGTCAATTTACCTCCTGTGGTTGTTGAGATATGATTTTTTTAAATATTAAACTTTCACTTCCGGTTTGGACAGGAAGTAAGGTCAAATTGGGGTATAAATATTTTTTGACAATTAACGATCTGTATAATGGTACCAAATTTGTGAATTTACCTCTTGTGGTTGTTGAGATATGATTTTTTAAAATATTAAACTTTGACTTCAGTATTGGACAGGAAGTAAGGTCAAATTAGTCACCTTTTTGTAAATATTTTTTGACAATTAACGATCTGTTCAATGGTACAAAATTTGTGAATTTACCTCTTGTAGTTGTTGAGATATGATTTTTTTAAATATTAAACTTTGACTTCCGGTTTGGACAGGAAGTAAGGTCAAATTGGGATCACCTTTGTGTAAATATTTTTCGACAATTAACAATCTATACAATGATACAAAAATGTCAATTTACCTCTTGTGGTTGTGGAGATATGATTTTTTTAAACATTAAACTTTGACTTCCGGTTTGGACAGGAAGTAAGGTCAAATTGGGGTCACCTTTTGTGTAAATATTTTTGACAATTAACAATCTATACAATGATACAAAAATGTCAATTTACCTCTTAATTGTGGTTGTGGAGATATGATTTTGTTAAACATTAAACTTTGACTTCCGGTTTGGACAGGAAGTAAGGTCAATTGGGGTCACCTTTTGTGTAAATATTTTTGACAATTAACAATCTATACAATGATACAAAATGTCAATTTACCTCTTGTGGTTGTGGAGATATGATTTTTAAACATTAAACTTTGACTTCCGGTTTGGACAGGAAGTAAGGTCAAATACCTTTGTGTAAATATTTTTGACAATTAACAATCTATACAATGATACCAAAATTTCAATTTACCTCTTGTGGTTGTGGAGATATGATTTTTTTAAACATTAAATTTTGACTTCCGGTTTGGACAGGAAGTAAGGTCAAATTGGGGTCACTTTGTGTAAATAATTTTGACAATTAACAATCTGTACAATGGTGCAAAAACGTGTCAATTTACCTGTTGTGGTTGTTGAGATATGATTTTTACGTGCATACATAATTAGCACGACCAGAGCTGATTTACATTCACCAAATTACGTGCATACATAATGAGCACGACCAGAGCTGATTTACATTCACCAACAGAGGGCGCACTTTTTTAGCGTTGAAAAAGCCGTGCAGTCTTTCATTTGCAACGTAATCAAAACGTTTTAACTAATAAAGTATGATTGATCGAAATTCGATATCTGATGACCTAATAATGACGTCACAAATTATGTTTCATCTACGTGTTATGTTCTAAGTATGTGCCAAGTTTCAAGTTCATATGAAGTTTGCAAGTATGTGTTTTTTTGTAGACAATCGATCCGGAAAAGAAGAAGAAGAAGAAGAAGAAGAAGAAGAAGAAGAAGGAGAAGAAAAAAAAAAAAAAAAAATTAAACTTTGACTTCCGGTTTGGACAGGAAGTAAGGTCAAATTGGGATCACCTTTGTGTAAATATTTTTCGACAATTAACAATCTATACAATGATACAAAAAATGTCAATTTACCTCTTGTGGTTGTGGAGATATGATTTTGTTAAACATTAAACTTTGACTTCCGGTTTGGACAGGAAGTAAGGTCAAATAAGGGACACCTTTATGTAAATATTTTTTGACAATTAACAATCTATACAATGATACAAAAATGTCAATTTACCTCTTGTGGTTGTGGAGATATGATTTTGTTAAACATTAAACTTTGACTTCCGGTTTGGACAGGAAGTAAGGTCAAATTGGGGTCACCTTTGTGTAAATATTTTTTGACAATTAACAATCTATACAATGATACAAAAAATGTCAATTTACCTCTTGTGGTTGTGGAGATATGATTTTTTTAAACATTAAACTTTGACTTCCGGTTTGGACAGGAAGTAAGGTCAAATTGGGGTCACCTTTGTGTAAATATTTTTTGACAATTAACAATCTATACAATGATACAAAAAATTTCAATTTACCTCTAATTGTGGTTGTGGAGATATGATTTTTTTAAACATTAAACTTTGACTTCCGGTTTGGACAGGAAGTAAGGTCAAATTGGGGTCACCTTTGTGTAAATAATTTTTGACAATTAACAATCTGTACAATGGTGCAAAAACTGTCAATTTACCTGTTGTGGTTGTTGAGATATGATTTTTACGTGCATACATAATTAGCACGACCAGAGCTGATTTACATTCACCAAATTACGTGCATACATAATGAGCACGACCAGAGCTGATTTACATTCACCAACAGAGGGCGCACTTTTTTAGCGTTGAAAAAGCCGTGTAGTCTTTCATTTGCAACGTAATCAAAACGTTTTAACTAATAAAGTATGATTGATCGAAATTCGATATCTGATGACCTAATAATGACGTGACAAATTATGTTTCATCTACGTGTTATGTTCTAAGTATGTGCCAAGTTTCAAGTTCATATGAAGTTTGCAAGTATGTGTTTTTTTTGTAGACAATCGATCCGGAAAAGAAGAAGAAGAAGGAGAAGAAAAAAAAAAAAAAAAAAAAAAACCGAACAATAACAATAGGTGTTTCGGGCGCATACCCGAACACCTAACTAGATATAAGTTTTTGTCATAACAAAAACAAGGTGTTCGGTTGAAGTTAAAATGGTTACGTCATAAATTCGAAGTGTTGGAGAAGTCAAATGTTAACGTCTGTTGAAGTTCTCGCGAGAAGTTTATTTGAATACAATACAATACTGAATTTAGAAATTATTTTAATATTAAACTTTGACTTCCGGTTTGGACAGGAAGTAAGGTCAAATTGGGGTCACCTTTGTGTAAATACTTTTGACAATTAACAATATGTACAATGGTACAAAAATGTCAATTTACCTCCTGTGGTTGTTGAGATATGATTTTTTTTAAATATTAAACTTTCACTTCCGGTTTGGACAGGAAGTAAGGTCAAATTGGGGTATAAATATTTTTTGACAATTAACGATCTGTACAATGGTACAACAATTTTTAATTTACCTCTTGTGGTTGTTGAGATACGATTTTTTAAATATTAAACTTTGACTTCCGGTTTGGACAGGAAGTAAAGGTAAAATTGGGGTCATGTTTTGTAAATATTTTGACAATTAACAATCTGTACAATGGTGCAAAAAATGTTAATTTACCTCTTGTTGTTGTTGAGATATGATTTTTTTAAATATTAAACTTTGACTTCCGGTTTGGACAGGAAGTAAGGTCAAATTGGGGTCACCTTTTTCTAAATATTATTTGACAATTTACGATCTGTACAATAGTGAAAGAATTGTGAATTTCTCTCTTGTGGTTGTTGAGATATGATTTTTTTTAATATTTAACTTTGACTTCCGGTTTGGACAGGAAGTAAAGGTCAAATTGGGGTCACCTTTTTGAAAATATTTTTTGACAATTAACGATCTGTACAATGTGAAAGAATTGTGAATTTATCTCTTGTGGTTGTTGAGATATGATTTTTGTTAAATATTAAACTTTGACTTCCGGTTTGGACAGGAAGTAAAGGTCAAATTGGGGTCACTTTTTTGAAAATATTTTTTGACAATTAACGATCTGTACAATGGTGAAAGAATTGTGAATTTATCTCTTGTGGTTGTTGAGATATGATTTTTGTTAAATATTAAACTTTGACTTCCGGTTTGGACAGGAAGTAAGGTCAAATTGGGGTCACCTTTGTGTAAATATTTTTCCACAATTAACAATCTATACAATGGTACAAAAATTGTGAATTTACCTTTTCTGGTTGTTGAGATATGATTTGTTTAAATATTAAACTTTGATTTATTGTAATTCGATATCTGATGACCTAATCATGACGTCACAAATTATGTTTCTTCTACGTGTTAAGTTTTAAGTATATGCCAAGTTTCAAGTTCATGTGAAGTTTGCAAGTATGTGTTTTTGTAGACAATCGTTTTTGCCGATAGAGAGCGACAATCCATATTAGCGTACGCTCAATTCCTTAAACATGCATACATAATGAGCACGACCAGAGCTGATTTACATTCACCAACAGAGGGCGCACTTTTTAGCGTTGAAAAGCCGTGTAGTCTTTCATTTGCAACGTAATCAAAACGTTTTAACTAATAAAGTATGATTGATCGAAATTCGATATCTGATGACCTAATAATGACGTGACAAATTATGTTTCATCTACGTGTTATGTTCTAAGTATGTGCCAAGTTTCAAGTTCATGTGAAGTTTGCAAGTATGTGTTTTTTTGTAGACAATCGATCCGGAAAAGAAGAAGAAGAAGGAGAAGAAAAAAAAAAAGAAAAAAAACGAACAATAACAATAGGTGTTTCGGGCGCATACCCGAACACCTAAAAAAAAAAAACCGAACAATAACAATAGGTGTTTCGGGCGCATACCCGAACACCTAATAAGTTTTTGTCACAACAAAAACAAGGTGTTCGGTTGAAGTTAAAATGGTTACGTCATCAATTCGAAGTGTTGGAGAAGTCAAATGTTAACGTCTGTTGAAGTTCTCGCGAGAAGTTTATTTGAATACAATACAATACTGAATTTAGAAATTATTTTAATATTAAACTTTGACTTCCGGTTTGGACAGGAAGTAAGGTCAAATTGGGGTCACCTTTGTGTAAATACTTTTGGCAATTAACAATCTGTACAATGGTACAAAAATGTCAATTTACCTCCTGTGGTTGTTGAGATATGATTTTTTTAAATATTAAACTTTCACTTCCGGTTTGGACAGGAAGTAAGCTCAAATTGGGGTATAAATATTTTGACAATTAACGATCTGTACAATGGTACAACAATTTTTAATTTACCTCTTGTGGTTGTTGAGATACGATTTTTTTTAATATTAAACTTTGACTTCCGGTTTGGACAGGAAGTAAAGGTCAAATTGGGGTCATGTTTTGTAAATATTTTTGACAATTAACAATCTGTACAATGGTGCAAAAAATGTTAATTTACCTCTTGTTGTTGAGATATGATTTTTTTAAATATTAAACTTTGACTTCCGGTTTGGACAGGAAGTAAGGTCAAATTGGGGTCACCTTTTTCTAAATATTATTTGACAATTTACGATCTGTACAATAGTGAAAGAATTGTGAATTTCTCTCTTGTGGTTGTTGAGATATGATTTTTTTAAATATTTAACTTTGACTTCCGGTTTGGACAGGAAGTAAAGGTCAAATTGGGGTCACCTTTTTGAAAATATTTTTTGACAATTAACGATCTGTACAATGTGAAAGAATTGTGAATTTATCTCTTGTGGTTGTTGAGATATGATTTTTGTTAAATATTAAACTTTGACTTCCGGTTTGGACAGGAAGTAAAGGTCAAATTGGGGTCACTTTTTTGAAAATATTTTTTGACAATTAACGATCTGTACAATGGTGAAAGAATTGTGAATTTATCTCTTGTGGTTGTTGAGATATGATTTTTTTTAAATATTAAACTTTGACTTCCGGTTTGGATAGGAAGTAAGGCCAAATGGGTCACCTTTGTGTAAATATTTTTCCACATTAACAATCTATACAATGGTACAAAAATTGTGAATTTACCTTTTGTGGTTGTTGAGATATGATTTTTAAATATTAAACTTTGATTTATTGTAATTCGATATCTGATGACCTAATCATGACGTCACAAATTATGTTTCTTCTACGTGTTAAGTTTTAAGTATATGCCAAGTTTCAAGTTCATGTGAAGTTTGCAAGTATGTGTTTTTGTAGACAATCGTTTTTGCCGATAGAGAGCGACAATCCATATTAGCGTACGCTCAATTCCTTAAACATGCATACATAATGAGCACGACCAGAGCTGATTTACATTCACCAACAGAGGGCGCACTTTTTTAGCGTTGAAAAAGCCGTGTAGTCTTTCATTTGCAACGTAATCAAAACGTTTTAACTAATAAAGTATGATTGATCGAAATTAGGTGTTTGTCCTTTGGACGAATACAGAGCTGTTACGCTAATTGTAGGTTGTGGTGGAATTAAATACTGTATCATCACAGCTTTATCATTACACATTTTTGGCCCCGAGGTGAGGTGTGTGCAGTTCTTGTACAATACAATGACAAATTCGATCAAGTGTTATAATATTTAAATGTTTGGTTCAGTTTTTTAAAACAATACTTATAGGGAAGAGACAGCACAATGTAATTTGAAGGATAACTGTAAAATAAAAAGAAACAAACAATACTGAAATATGATCTTCTGATCGTTACATGTATATGTATTTATGTGTCATTAACTGTTGAAAATACATTTTCATAAATAGTAATGTTAAAGTTATTGTTTAAAGGTGGCAATATCTTCACGATCAACAGGGCATGGAATCAGAGTTCAAGTTCTTGTTTAACTCAGTGACTGAAAATAATACTCACATGATGAGGTCATATTCGCGTTGCTGCTGCATAAATGAGCCAGTAATTTGTAGTCACTATGTTCGTTTTAAACTATAGGACACCAATTCCATGGCCCGGTTGTAGAAAGTCTGCTCTGATCGTGGCGATACTGTCAGTTTAACCAATTGTGTTTATGGGATTGATGGTCAGTACTATCCCAATGCGAGCATACAAATAAATAGGAACTTTAATTGGGTGATCTGGCAAACGGTATTCCAAGGCTGACACACCCATGCAATGAAGATTGGGGGGGGGGGGGTATGTTTACTATGTTTATATGGCCCAACTGCCAGTGATTCACTGTCGGCAATGTACATTTTACTAGATCACCAACAAATATTGCTTAATAATTACATTTGTGAGGATGTTTAGGTCCAGTCAAAAAAATAATAAGAATTCCTCAGTACTATTTTTGTTCTAACATGTTAAAGAAATTCCTAGAAAGACCTAGATGTGTCTTGAGGTCCTGAAAAAACAATTCCCTTGAGGGTCAAGACTGCCACAGATAGGATAAGTCCATATAAAATAATTTGAATAATAGTACATCAACTCCTTTGATGAATGGATAAACTTCAAATGCTGGCCATTGGATCACAAAGTTACACAGACTCTAACACACCTTGTAGCAGTAGCACAAATGGATATCGTTGATCTGAAATATAAACGAATCGTGTAAAAACAATATTAAATGTTTCAAACAGGGACGAAGAATAATGGGTCATGATAACAAAACACACATAACTTAGAATGCCCTTATATGTTATTATCAGGATGATGGATTGATGGATTGATGTAACTTCAGAAAAATGATCCCTTCAGAACAATGCCTTTAAGTTAGGTTTTACAATAGAATAGAACTACATGTGACTTCTTCCTTCCTTCATGATGTGACCGTTTCATTATCTCAATAAAGGTGCTGATATTTGTTTCTGGTCTACTTTAGTGAGACAATTAAGTGCTGGTATAAAGTAAACTGCAATGCAGCCATCACCACAGGACATAAGTACTACTATTATTGAGGAACTACAGACACTATAGTGTAGCTAAATTAACTTGTACTTTTACCAACGCGTACTCCACCGGATGTTAATCCTTACGCATGCCAGTAAATATTCAGTAATACATTTTTTTCCGGGTTGAGTTGACCAAAATAAGTGTGAATTGGTAAAAGTACGAGCACGCATACGAGTTGACCTGTTTCACTCCAGGCGCGGCACATGTGATACCATTGCCACACTAAGGTTTTTAACGTTAACCATGGTTTTATGTAATCAATATCTATAAAATTATACTAAAACGAACATACATCTATAAAAAATGTGAAAGTTTACATACCTTCAAACGAAACCAAGTAATGAAGACCACTTCCATTAATTGTGCACGGATTCTCAAATGATCGATCTGTTAACGTAAGACGTTAAACCATACCATCGTGTAGCCTACAAACTGAAGATTGATGATGACTTGAACAGTTACGATACTGCATTTGGATGTGGTGTCAACGCCATGTCGGGGTGCTGTAGGCTGGAACTTAGTCTGAGCCACGATACATCAGAGTCAACATGCTGTAAAAAATAATAGGAAAGTTTTATAAGTACATGGACCAAAAATAAAGTATTTGAAATTTCAGAGAAGTTCTAATTTATGTGAATGAGGAAAATAATACATCACAGTGAACATGCTGTACAAAATAGTAGGAAGGTTTTACAAGTACATGGACCAAGAATAAAGTATTTGAAAATTCAGAGAAGTTCTAATTTATATGAATGGGGGAAAATAGTGTATAATTTTGGACCATTAAAATTGAAAAGGGCATTGGTTGTTGTCAAAATTGCACACAATTATTCTTGACAATGTGTAATAAATTTAAGAAATGTTCTTGCATGAAACTCGCATCAGAAGAGAAAGGTATTTAAGGAAATTGCTGAGTCTCATAGTTTCATGTGAGAGATGTCTGAGAGAGGCCTCCCCAGGAAGCAGGACTAACATTAACAACTTATACAAGTACATGAAGTATTGTGTCATGAATATTGTGCATTTTTCCTGTGAAATAATTGTCTATGTAAGTTGATTTGTATCTAAGAAGGGTAAAAAAATAATGGAAAGTGCAGTAAACAATCACTACTTGACGTTAATTTGTGCACAAACTGAAGATTTTTGGAGAAAACATAAATTACAAAATATGGCATAAAATTTCAACTGAAAAATTGCCATAACCTAAACTGAATTTTCCTATCCTTATTTACATTCTATTTCTAAATACATTTTAGTGACATCTGTTCATATTTTGTTAGAAAAGAGTGGATTTGTTTACTGTCCAAAGTACAGTGTATGTTCACATTTATAACTAACGTTAACGTTATTAAGTTAAACACTAAACGGGCACAATGCAACTACATTAAGTTTAACGTTACCACTACCAGACAACCCAACGCTTAAAAAATGGCTTTTCTTGTATAAAAACACGAAGATAAATACAGGAAATCCTCTTAACAATTAAATTCAAGATACATACCCTTTATGACTATGTTGGTTGGAGTACGATCGATCGAGTTGTTTCACACTCTTATTTTCATAAAATACAATTTCTGAGTAAATCTGTTTCTGCCGATTGAGGGCGACATTACCGTTCCACCGGCCGGACTGTTTATATGCCCCGCCCAGCAGTCGATTGAGTATTGCGGACGTGGTTGAAATAACATATTGCAACGTTCATTTGCAAGAAAAGTGTGTTTCTTTTTTTACAAAAATGTCGTGTTTTCAGTACAAATAAATATCAAACTCAAACATATCCTCGTCTCTAATGTCACATATTTCACACTCTTTACACTCATGATAAACTACATATTTTTCCCCGACTAAATCAGTAATTTTATTGATTTTTCAGATCCCTCGATATGATTTTTTTAATGATTAAACTTTAAATTATCGTAATTAGATATCTGATGACCTAATCATGACGTCACAAATTATGTTTCATCTACGTGTTAAGTTCTAAGTATATGCCAAGTTTGAAGTTCATGTGAAGTTTGCAAGTATGTGTTTTTTTGTAGACAGTCTATCCAGAGAAGAAGAAGAAGAAGAAGGAGAAGAAAAAAAAAAAACCGAACAAAAACAATAGGTGTTTCGGGTGCATACCCGAACCCCTAACTAGAGATTCAGAGTTTGTCTCGACACAAACTCAAGGTGTTCGGGAGGATGTAAGGTCAAATTGGGGTCAACTTTGTTTAAATATTTTGTGACAATTAACGATCTGTACAATGGAGCAAAAAATTTTAATTTACCTCTTGTGGTTGCTGAGATGATTTTTTGAAATATTAAACTTTGACTTCCGGTTTGGACAGGAAGTAAGGTCAAATTGGGGTCATCTTTTTGTAAATATATTTTGACAATTAGCGATCTGTACAATGGTACAAAAATTGTGAATTTACCTCTTGTGGTTGTTGAGATATGATTTTTTTAAATATTAAACCTTGACTTCCGGTTTGGACAGGAAGTAAGGTCAAATTGGTGTCATCTTTTGTAAATATCTTTTGACAATTAACGGTCTGTACAATGGTATAAAAATTGTGAATTTACCTGTTTTGGTTGTTGAGATATGATTTTTTTTAAATATGAAACTTTGACTTCCGGTTTGGACAGGAAGTAAGGTCAAATTGGGGTCACCTTTGTGTAGATATTTTTCGACAATTAACAGTCTATACAATGGTACAAAAAATGTCAATTTACCTCTTGTGGTTGTTGAGATATGATTTTTAATATTAAACTTTGACTTCCGGTTTGGACAGGAAGTAAGGTCAAATTGGGGTCACCTTTTTGTAAATATTTTTTGTCAATTAACGAACTGTGAAATGGTACAAAAATTGTGAATTTACCTCTTGTAGTTGTTGAGATATGATTTTTAAATATTAAACTTTGACTTCCGGTTTGGACAGGAAGTAAGGTCAAATGGGATCACCTTTGTGTAAATCATTATCGACAAATAACAATCTATACAATGATACAAAAAATGTCAATTTACCTCTTGTGGTTCAGGAGATATTTACTTTTTAAACATTAAACTTTGACTTCCGGTTTGGACAGGAAGTAAGGTCAAATTGGGGTCACCTTTGTGTAAATATTTTTGACAATTAACAATCTGTACAATGGTGCAAAACTGTCAATTTACCTGTTGTGGTTGTTGAGATATGATTTTTACGTGCATACATAATTAGCACGACCAGAGCTGATTTACCTTCACCAACAGAGGGCGCACTTTTTTAGCGTTGAAAAAGCCGTGTAGATCTTTCATTTGCAACGTAATCAAAACGTTTTAACTAATAAAGAATGATTGATCGAAATTCGATATCTGATGACCTAATAATGACGTTACAAATTATGTTTCATCTACGTGTTATGTTCTACGTATGTGCCAAGTTTCAAGTTCATATGAAGTTTGCAAGTATGTGTTTTTTTGTAGACAATCGATCCGGAAAAGAAGGAGAAGAAAAAGAAAAAAAAAAAAAAACCGAACAAAAACAATAGGTGCTCGCGCTGTAGCTCGAACACCTAAAAACCAAACAAAAACAATAGGTGCTCGCGCTGTAGCTCGAACACCTAACTAGAGCTTAAGTGTTTGTTTGAACAAACACTAGGTGTTCGGGAGGAAGTAAAGGTCAAATTGGGGTCAACTTTGTTCCAATATTTGATGACAATTAACGATCTGTACCTTGGTGCAAATATTGTGAAGTTACCTCTTGTGGATGATTTTTGTTAATATTAAACTTTGACTTTCGGTTTGGACAGGAAGTAAGGTCAAATTGGGGTCACCTTTTTGTATATATATTTTGACAATTAACGATCTGTACAATGGTACAAAAATTGTGAATTTACCTCTTGTGGTTGTTGAGATATGATTTTTTTAAATATTAAATTTTGGTTTATCGTAATTCGATATCTGATGACCTAATCATGACGTCACAACTCGTGTTTCATCTACGTGTTAATTTCTAAGTATATGCCAAGTTTGAAGTTCATGTGAAGTTTGCAAGTATGTATTTTTTGTAGACAATCTATCCGGAAAAGAAGAAGAAGAAAAAAAAAGAAAAAAAACTAGAGATTCAGAGTTTGTCTCGACACAAACTCAAGGTGTGAATTTACCTCTTGTAGTTGTTGAGATATGATTTTTTTAAATATTAAACTTTGACTTCCGGTTTGGACAGGAAATGGGTCAAATTGGGATCACCTTTGTGTAAATATTTTTCGACAATTAACAATCTATACAATGATACAAAAAATTTCAATTTACCTCTTGTGGTTGTGGAGATATGATTTTGTTAAACATTAAACTTTGACTTCCGGTTTGGACAGGAAGTACGGTCAAATTGGGGTCACCTTTGTGTAAATATTTTTTGACAATTAACAATCTATACAATGATACAAAAAATGTCAATTTACCTCTTGTGGTTGTTGAGATATGATTTTTTAAAACATTAAACTTTGACTTCCGGTTTGGACAGGAAGTAAGGTCAAATTGGGGTCACCTTTGTGTAAATATTTTTTGACAATTAACAATCTATACAATGTAAGTAAGGAAGTAAGGTCATATTGGGGTCACCTTTGTGTAAATATTTTTTCGACAATTAACAATCTATACAATGGTGCAAAAAATGTCAATTTATCTCTTGTGGTTGTTGAGATATGATTTTTTTAAATATTAAACTTTGTCTTCCGGTTTGGACAGGAAGTAAGGTCAAATTGGGGTCATCTTTTGTAAATATTTTTTGACAATTAACGATCTGTACAATGGTACAAAAATTGTGAATTTACCTCTTGTGGTTGTTGAGATATGATTGTTTGAAATATTAAACTTTGACTTCCGGTTTGGACAGGACGTAAAGGTCAAAGTGGGGTCACCTTTTTGTAAATATTTTTTGACAATTAACGATCTGTACGACATTAGGTGTTTGTCCTTTGGACGAATACAGAGCTGTTACGCTAATTATAGGTTGTGGTGGAATTAAATTCTGTATCATCACAGCTTTATCATTACACATTTTGGCCCCGAGGTGAGGTGTGTGTGCAGGTCTTGTACAATACAATGACAAATTCGATCAAGTGTTATACTATTTAAATGTTTGGTTCAGTTTTTTAAAACAATACTTATAGGGAAGAGACAGCACAATGTAATTTGAAGGATAACTGTAAAATAAAAAGAAACAAACAATACTGAAATATGATCTTCTGATTGTTACATGTATATGTATTTATGTGTCATTAACTGTTGAAAATACATTTTCATAAATAGTAATGTTAAAGTTATTGTTTAAAGGTGGCAATATCTTCACGATCAACAGGGCATGGAATCAGAGTTCAAGTTCTAGTTTAACTCAATGACTGAAAATAATACTCACATGATGAGGTTATATTCGCGTTGCTGCTGCATAAATGAGCCAGTAATTTGTAGTCACTATGTTCGTCTTAAACTAGGACACCAATTCCATGGCCCGTTTGTAGAAAGTCTGCTCTGATCGTGGCGATACTGTCTGTTTAACCAATTGTGTTTATGGGATTGATGGTCAGTACTATCCCAATGCGAGCATACAAATAAATAGGAACTTTAATGTTTACTATGTTTATATGGCCCAACTGCCAGTGATTCACTGTCGGCAATGTACATTTTACTAGATCACCAACAGATATTGCTTAATAATTACATTTGTGAGGATGTTTAGGTCCAGTCAAAAAAATAATAAGAATTCCTCAGTACTATTTTTGTTCTAACATGTTAAAGAAATTCCTAGAAAGACCTAGATGTGTCTTGAGGTCCTGAAAAAACAATTCCCTTGAGAGTCAAGACTGCCACAGATAGGATAAGTCCATATAAAATAATTTGAATAATACATCAACTCCTTTGAATGGATAAACTTCAAATGCTGGCCATTGGATCACAAAGTTACACAGACTCTAACACACCTTGTAGCAGTAGCACAAATGGATATCGTTGATCTGAAATATAAAACGAATCATGTAAAACAATATTAAATGGGACGAAGAATAATGGGTCATGCTAACAAAACACACATAACTTAGAATGCCCTTATATGTTATTATCAGGATGATGGATTGATGTAACTTCAGAAAAATGATCCCTTCAGAACAATGCCTTTAAGTTAGGTTTTACAATGGAATAGAACTACATGTGACGTCTTCCTTCCTCCATGATGTGACCGTTTCATTATCTCAATAAAGGTGCTGATATTTGTTTCTGGTCTACTTTAATGAGAAAATTAAGTGCTAGTATAAAGTAAACTGCAATGCAGCCATCACCACACAGGACATAAGTACTACTATTATTATGAGGAACTACAGACACTATAGCGTAGCTAAATTAACTTGTACTTTTACCAACGCGTACTCCACCGGATGTCAATCCTTACGCATGCCAGTAAATATTCAGTAATAAATATTTTTCCGGGTTGAGTTGACCAAAATAAGTGTGAATTGGTAAAAGTACGGGCACGCATACGAGTTGACCTGTTTCACTTCAGGCGCGGCACATGTGATACCATTGCCACACTAAGGTTTTTAACGTTAACCATGGTTTTATGTAATCAATATCTATAAAATTTATACTAAAACGAACATACATCTATAAAAATGTGAAAGTTTACATACCTTCAAACGAAACCAAGTAATGAAGACCACTTCCATTAATTGTGCACGGATTCTCAAATGATCGATCTGTTAACGTAAGACGTTAAACCATACCATCGTGTAGCCTACAAACTGAAGATTGTTGATGACTTGAACAGTTACGATACTGCATTTGGATGTGGTGTCAACGCTGTCTCGGGGTGCTGTAGGCTGGAACTTAGTCTGAGCCATGATGTATTGGAGTCAACATGCTGTAAAAAATAATAGGAAAGTTTTATAAGTACCTGGACCAAGAATAAAGTATTTGAAACTTCAGAGAAGTTCTAATTTATGTGAATGAGGAAAATAATACATCACAGTGAACATGCTGTACAAAATAGTAAGAAGGTTTTACAAGTACATGAACCAAGAATAAAGTATTTGAAAATTCAAAGAAGTTCTAATGTATAATATGAATGGGGAAAACAGTGTATAATTTTGGAGTAGCTGGACCATTGAAATTGAAAAGGGCATTGGTTGTTTTCAAAATTGCACACAATTATTCTTGACAATGTGTAATAAATGAAAGAAATGTTCTTGCATGAAACTCACATCAAAAGAGAAAGGTATTTAAGGAAATTGCCGAGTCTCATAATTTCATGTGAGAGATGTCTGAGAGAGGCCTCCCCAGGGAGCAGGACTAACAACTTATACAAGTACATGTATTGTGTCATGAATATTGTGCATTTTTCCTGTGAAATAATTGTCTATGTAAGTTGATTTGTATCGAAGAAGGGTAAAAATTAAGGGAAAGTGCAGTAAACAATCACTACTTGACATTAATTTGTGCACAAACTGAAGATTTTTTGGAGAAAACATAAATTACAAAATATGGCATAAAATTTCAACTGAAAAATTGCCATAACCTAAACAACTGGGCCGATATTCATAAAAGCCTGCTAACTTAGCAGCCAACTAGGCCTTAGCAGCCTGCTAAATCCGTAGTTTCCTGCTCCGCGGTTACCAACTAATTTTGTATTCATAAAACCTTGCTAAGAATGTTGCCAGCTAGTTGCCAGCTAGATATTTCTAGCAGGCAGCTAGGACGTTAGGCAGTTCGCGAAACCACAAAATGGGAGAATGGCAATTTGCATTTCAAAAGGATGAAGAGAATCACTGCACGTGAAAATCTGTACCTTTTCACCAATTCGTCATCATTAAAGATGTCAATGGGGTTTCGTCTGTCTCTGAAAACACGTTCTCTGCGCATTGCACGGTTTAGTTGTGCAAGCTCAAGTATACGTCTCGCCATGTTCGCTGCTCGATGTATAACCCACAAATGATTTAGTTGCCAACTAGTGACTTAGAGACACCCCAGATCAACTCTAGCGTTAGCAGCCAACTTAGCAACCACCTAAGCTTAGCAAAGTTTTATGAATATCACTTAGCTTCCAACTAGGCTTAGCTGTCAACTAGGAACCACTTTAGTTGCCAACTAGGCTAAGCAAGCTTTTATGAATATCGGCCCTGAATTTTCCTATCCTTATTTACATTCTATTTCTAAATACATTTTAGTGACATCTGTTCATATTTTGTTAGAAAAGAGGGGACTTGTTTACTGTCCAAAGTACAGTGTATGTTCACATTTATAACTCACGTTAACGTTAAGTTAAACACTAAACAAGCACAATGCAACTACATTAAGTTTAACGTTACCAGTAGTACAGTACCAGCCAACCCAACGCTTAAAAAATGGCTTTTCTTGTATAAAAACACGAAGATAACTAGAGCTTAAGTGTTTGTTTGAACAAACACTAGGTGTTCGGGAGGAAGTAAAGGTCAAATTGGGGTCAACTTTATTTAAATATTTTTTGACAATTAACGATCTGTACAATGGTGCAAAGATTGTGAATTTACCTCTTGTGGATGATTTTTTTTAAATATTAAACATTGACTTCCGGTTTGGACAGGAAGTAAGGTCATATTGGGGTCACCTTTGTGTAAATATTTTTTCGACAATTAACAATCTATACAATGGTGCAAAAAATGTCAATTTATCTCTTGTGGTTGTTGAGATATGATTTTTTTTAATATTAAAATTTGACTTCCGGTTTGGACAGGAAGTAAGGTCAAATTGGGGTCACCTTTTTGTAAATATATTTTGACAATTAACGATCTGTACAATGGTACAAAAATTGTGAATTTACCTCTTGTGGTTGTTGAGATATGATTGTTTTTAATATTAAACTTTGACTTCCGGTTTGGACAGGAAGTAAGGTCAAATTGGGGTCACCTTTGTGTAAATATTTTTCGACAATTAACAATCTATACAATGGTGCAAAAAATGTCAATTTATCTCTTGTGGTTGTTGAGATATTATTTTTTTAAATATTAAACTTTGATTTATCGTAATTCGATATCTGATGACCTAATCATGACGTCACAAATTGTGTTTCATCTACGTGTTAAGTTCTAAGTATATGCCAAGTTTGAAGTTCATGTGAAGTTTGCAAGTATGTATTTTTTGTAGACAATCTATCCGGAAAAGAAGGAGAAAAAAAATTAAAAAAAAACAAAAAAAACGAACAAAAACAATAGGTGTTTCGGGTACATACCCGAACACCTAAATACAGGAAATCCTCTTAACAATTAAATTCAAGATACCTACCCTTTAATCTTTATGACTATGTTGGTTGAAGCATGGTTGAAGTACGAGTTGGTTGGAGTACGAGTTGGCACGAGTTCATCAGTAATACAATTTCTTTCTGAGTAAATCTGATTCTGCCGATTGAGGGCGACATACCATTCCACCGGCCGGACTGTGTTATATGCCCCGCCCAGTCGATTGAGTATTGCAGACGTAGTGGAAATAACAGATTGCGCGTACATTTTCAAGAAAAGTGTGTTTCTTTTTTTACAAAAATGTCGTGTTTTCAGTACAAATAAATATCAAACTCAAACATATCCTCGTCTCTAATGTCACATATTTCACACTCTTTACACTCATGATAAACTACATATTGTTCCCAGACTAAATCAGTAATTTTATTGATTTTTCAGATCCCTCGATATGATTTTTTTAATGATTAAACTTTGAATTATCGTAATTCGATATCTGATGACCTAATCATGACGTCACAAATTATGTTTCATCTACGTGTTAAGTTCTAAGTATATGCCAAGTTTGAAGTTCATGTGAAGTTTGCAAGTATGTGTTTTTTTGTAGACAGTCTATCCGGAGAAGAAGAAGGAGAAGAAAGAAAAAAAAACGAACAAAAACTAGAGCTTAAGTGTTTGTTTGAACAAACACTAGGTGTTCGGGAGGAAGTAAAGGTCAAATTGGGGTCAACTTTATTTAAATATTTTTTGACAATTAACGATCTGTACAATGGTGCAAAGATTGTGAATTTACCTCTTGTGGATGATTTTTTTTAAATATTAAACATTGACTTCCGGTTTGGACAGGAAGTAAGGTCATATTGGGGTCACCTTTGTGTAAATATTTTTCGACAATTAACAATCTATACAATGGTGCAAAAAATGTCAATTTACCTTTTGTGGTTGTTGAGATATGATTTTTAAATATTAAATTTGGCTTCGGTTTTGGACAGGAAGTAAGGTCAAGTGGGGTCACCTTTTGTAAATATATTTTGACAATTAACGATCTGTACAATGGTACAAAAATTGTGAATTTACCTCTTGTGGTTGTTGAGATATGATTGTTTTAATATTAAACTTTGACTTCCGGTTTGGACAGATAAGGTCAAATGGGGTCACCTTTTGTAAATATTTTTTGACAATTAACGATCTGTACAATGGTATAAAAATTGTGAATTTTCCCTCTTGTGGTTGTTGAGATATGATTTTTTCAATATTAAACTTGACTTCCGGTTTGGACAGGAAGTAAGGTCAAATTGGGGTCACCTTTTTGTAAATATATTTTGACAATTAACGATCTGTACAATGGTACAAAAATTGTGAATTTACCTCTTGTGGTTGTTGAGATATGATTTTTTTTAATATTAAACTTTGGCTTCCGGTTTGGACAGGAAGTAAGGTCAAATTGGGGTCACCTTTTTGTAAATATATTTTGACAATTAACGATCTGTACAATGGTACAAAATTGTGAATTTACCTCTTGTGGTTGTTGAGATATGATTGTTTTAATATTAAACTTTGACTTCCGGTTTGGACAGGAAGTAAGGTCAAATTGGGTCACCTTTTGTAAATATTTTTTGACAATTAACGATCTGTACAATGGTATAAAAATTGTGAATTTCCCTCTTGTGGTTGTTGAGATATGATTTTTTCAATATTAAACTTTGACTTCCGGGTTTGGACAGGAAGTAAGGTCAAATGGGGTCACCTTTTGTAAATATATTTTGACAATTAACGATCTGTACAATGGTACAAAAATTGTGAATTTACCTCTTGTGGTTGTTGAGATATGATTTTAAATATTAAAATTTGACTTCCGGTTTGGACAGGAAGTAAGGTCAAATGGGGTCACCTTTGTAAATATTTTTTGACAATTAACGATCTGTACAATAGTATAAAAATTGTGAATTTCCCTCTTGTGGTTGTTGAGATATGATTTTTTTCAATATTAAACTTTGACTTCCGGTTTGGACAGGAAGTAAGGTCAAATTGGGGTCACCTTTTTGTAAATATATTTTGACAATTAACGATCTGTACAATGGTACAAAAATTGTGAATTTACCTCTTGTGGTTGTTGAGATATGATTTTTTTAAATATTAAATTTTGGTTTATCGTAATTCGATATCTGATGACCTAATCATGACGTCACAACTCGTGTTTCATCTACGTGTTAAGTTCTAAGTATATGCCAAGTTTGAAGTTCATGTGAAGTTTGCAAGTATGTATTTTTTGTAGACAATCTATCCGGAAAAGAAGAAGAAAAAAAAAAATAAAAATAAAAACCCGAACAAAAACAATAGGTGTTTCGGGTACATACCCGAACACCTAACAATAGGTGTTTCGGGTGCATACCCGAACACCTAATAATAATATTCTTACATAGCACTAAATCTATCACAACATAACACGCTAAGCAATTTACAGTATTACCCCTGTTCATTGGGCCAATATCAATCCTTAAACTTTCTCAGCTCCCTGAGGGAGTATACAGCTCTGTGCTGCCGTACTCAGCTTTACTGTGGCTATCAAACACATTAACACTGCCGACCCTCACAGGTACCCATTTTTAATCCTTGGAGAAGAGAAGCAAGTAGGGTAAAGTGTCTTGCTAACGGTCATGGGCAGGATTCGTACCCACATGGGGGGGGGGAGGGGGGAGACTGCCACTCAAAACCGCAGCTCTTTCAGTGAGTAAAATACAATGTATTACAAAGTGAAGACAACTGATAACAAACAACTCGGCAAATCTCAGTGCTTAGAAACACGATGCATTTGCAGTCGGCCAACCCATAGCTCTAGGTTTGCCGACTGAAAATATATTCTGGACCAACCCTTTCGGTGTGTCAAAGCAAATTTTTCTGATATGCAATTTTATCTGCTAAGCAGCTCTATAAAATTGGTGACTGGT
>CM055821.1:23522390-23561645 GCA_029582265.1 Zoroaster sp. YZ-2022 | reverse complement strand
CAGGAAAAATATCTTCCTTTGATGATATGTGTCATCTGCATTTGACTTTACACTTTCACACGGGCATTTTACTGGAATACGACGGCAAGAATGTGACTCTCACGTCTAACGTTAACGTTAACGCGTGAAACACATTGACCGAACGTTCACGAAAAACATGCGGTCTGTGGTGTCCTTCGCGTATCACCCTCAAGACCCATTACGTTCAATCACAAAACAAACTTGATCATTGGAAAGCCAGACTAATAATCTACAAATTGGAATCAAACATAAGCAAATAGAGGGCGGCAAACAACAAATACAAGGTTCCAAATTTATCTATCGCCGGCGATCGATTTTTACACAGGGCTGAGTTGAAAGGGTTAATCTTTTTAATTAATTAATTAATTAATTTATTTATGATAATGAAACATATCATTTGCTTATTACATAAATTAAAATAAAACAAAATTCACTGACCATTTAGAAATTTGCTAACCGGCAAACCAAAACCAATATTTAAAAGTAAACATCCAACAATTTTGGAAAAAATTACCAACCATTTTGTTGTTCTAGACTTTGCCACGTTGTTTATTAAACAATCATTGTGGGAAATTTATTGATGCTTTGGTTTAAAAATTGTACACATTATTCCATTTGCAAAAGTAAATTTAATTAAGTTGATAAAATAATAAAAAGAAAAGAAATAAAATACATTAGTTAGAAAGAAGATTGAGATCTCTTTAAATTAACTCAGTGCCTGAAAACCTTTTGACAAGGGCGCATTGGAAAACTGTTACCCTGAAATTGATTGCCCATAAACGAAAGAAAAAAGAAATAAATTCTTAAAAAAATCCTCTGAACATCGATGACTGTTAATTGACTGCATCAATCGCGAAAAGATATGAAGCATCATATTTCACGATGAGTTAATTGAAGTCATGAATGCCAACTTAAAAAACGATCTGTTAGAATTCACTCTTAGATTTAGAACAAGCGTTAAAAATTCCAAAACTGTGTACAAAAATAACAGCTTGAAATAAAGGACAACGATAGTGAAATTACCGTAAACTGTAATGTATACATAACAGCAAAAGAAACGTCACCCCTAAAAATATTCATTATTTTCATTTTATAATTAATATAATTTGTTTAATGAAGAATATTATGAGTATGGAGTGTAACACGAACACAATGTGGCAAATTTGGTTGACCTCAAAATTCGTCATGCATGACGTCCGAGGACACATAAGCTAAACACGTTCTCAGACCTATCAAAATTTAGGGGGTGACGTTTCTTTTGCTGTTATGTATATTATATTCTTATTACACACTGCATATACAGTATATACGTACAGTGTATACACTGTATGATATACTTGTATACATTGTATACACTTGTATATACAACGTCTCTTGTCTGTGTGTGGTGTGCATAATATACACTCTAAAAACTGAAGTGTTAAAATGTAACCCTTTGTAAGTGTAGCATTCTGTTCAACCCTTCAAGTGTTAAGTAAAGGCAAGTCTAACACCCCGTAGTGTCCTACTAACACCCCAAGCCAAGTGTAATCCTAACACTTCGTGGTGTTGAATTCTAACCATTCGCCGAGTTTACTTGTAACACTTTCCTGGTGTCGCATTTCATTTTCTTAGGGTGTGTTCGAGTAGCTTCCCCGAGTTGACCCGAGTTGACCCGAGTGAGCTTCCCGGATGAGCCCAAAGCAAGAGCTAAACGAACGACATACGCACTCTTGTGATGTGGCGGTATTAATGTCAAAGGTCACCATAAAATGATCGCGGACATTTAAATTTGTTTACCTTATTAATATATTCGGGACGAGACCGTGTGGGACATGGAGGTATAAAATAGATGTAAAAATACCAACGTACAATCAAAACGCTTCCTTTAACTGGATTGAACTTGTTAAAAATAGTAGTTATCTATACTGAAATAGCTATGTGAAATTGTACTTCTTGTCCTAATGGGGGGGGGGGGGCGTCATCAATACGTGTCGAGTGACGTCATTGATCCGAGTAACCCATTCTCCCCCGAGTCGGCCCGACAATGACGTCAGAGCTAATCGAAAGTAGTGCGGGCGGCGCGCGCAGACCTAATTACCCACAATGCAATTTTCTTTTGCACGATCGAGGCGGCGGCGGCCATTGATCAAGATCAAGGCAAAAGCTAAAAAGATAGCCTTCTACTTTTTCTAGAGTTCTATTTTATGAAATAGGTGAGTGTTGAAGTAAATGTATGCTAATGAATCATTAGCCACTTGTATATATTCTGTGTCTGTTTTGACAGAGGTATCTTATGCATTTGCTCCGATGTTATTTGATTTTCAAAACTGATTTTCTTGAATATTCTGTGAGCTTTTTTCCTTCAACATTGCCACCAGACTCATTTTTCAAGGTGGCGGCCACTTGGAAGTACCCTAATGTAATGTTAGTAAATGTGGTCTAAACCTGGCCTAGGGCCAGTGTAAACTGTAAATGTTTACAGTAATATGGAAAATATTTACAGTTTACACTGGGCCTAGGCCAGGTCTAGACCACAAATATGCATGACTATGCATTTAAATAGGCCTAGCCTAGCCCTAGCTAGGATGATCCTATCGAGTATCATTATGTTTTCATATAAGCTTATGTGAAAACATAACGATAGGATCATCCTAGCTAAAATAGGCCTACACTAAATTTCATCACTAACAGTTTCATCACTAACAGAGTTATTTTACATGTAGGCCTATGGACGTAATTAATGTAATTAGTGTAATTTGATACTGTAATTTGATACTCTAAACATCAAGGTCAAGTGTGGAAATTATTAATAAATTTTTCATCTTTTGCCAATTGAAGAGAGTAAGGTATCAAAAGGTTATGACTTACTAAGTGTGAATATTGAGATGGGGTCATGTTGGGAATACCCATAATGCATTGCAGCCATCCAAATATAAACTTATGTTTATCGTTCCTCAGAATAAATATCAATACATCTTACAAGGTATTGGAAATATGCATTGTATGATAAACAAAAGTGGTTTGTTTATGATAGAATATGTGAGGGCATAATAATATTACCCATAATGGTTTAAAACCCGCTGTTTATATAACAACAATCTTAATTTACAACATTGATACAACATACCGTATCGCTATATCGCTATTGTACTTGGTACGTATGACCTCAGATCAACAGCTTTTACGGTCGTTTTTTCCCTAAAAATCAAAACTTGATTCATTGAATTTTTTTCTCAAGGCACATTGTCAACATGTGAAATTGCAAAGTAATGTATGATATTGTAAATAAGATGTTGTTTCACTCTGTCTTAAATTACATGTTGAATAAATATGTAATCAGTACATGTACATATAGATTATGATAGCATTTGATATTTCGTCCTTTTCAGGTTGGAACAAGTATCGAGCATTACATGCAACGTAAGAAATGCCAGAGGAGTCAACCATACCTCCTTTGCCTGGGCTCCCGGGACAACCCAGGACAGTATTTTGCTATTCTGGACAATGAAGCAATCCCGTGTGACACAAGATATCACAAGTGCAGTAGACCGTATATTCAAGCTGCACTACGTCTTCAACTTGGAGTACCCACCAGTGATGTATTGTCATTCCGTGTCAGATCACCCAATAGGTTAAACCCTACCCCCTTCAAATTGGTTCATTTTTGGTTTATGGGGTAATTTCGGCTGAAAAAGCTGAAATTTCAAGTTTTAGCCCTGTCGGACCAATGGTTTTTGCGCTACGGGCCACAATTATTTGTGATTTTGGCCAAAATGGGCGTGACCGCCATTTTTCAAATGACCCCATCTCCCTAACCAGTGAGCCAAATTTGTTGATATTTGGTATCTTTGGAAAGGTAATTGTGTAAGGAATGCCATTATTTTTTAGGTAGGAGCAATTTGAAGTTTGGTGACCTTTTGACCTTTACTTTGACCTTATGGATCACGTGACCTTGAGTTGAACTTGGATGAAAATTATAACCCAACATGTTCTCTGCAAAATATCAAACAATTGGAGGTATAATATTTTTGGTTTGCTTTCCAGCTCTTCTCAAAGTTGGCATACTTGATGCAAAAATGTGATATTCCTATGCAATATAGTACATGTACATGTACATGCACATTCCAAAACATATGACCAGCTTCACACTCTATGAATAAATAATACTGTACATGTATGTGAAAATTGTTCCTTGATTCTTTTTACACAGGTTGTACTATTTCAGAAATTGATTGCTCGACCTGAAGAAGACATGGGAATTCCCCAAAATTTAGGTGGACATGTCTTCTGGGAATTTCCATTCTTTCTTTTTGAATGAAATTCTGGCCTGGGAATTCCCAAATACTGTTATTTCTTAAGGTAAAATTGATCATTGAAAACATGGTTAATTATACAATTTCAGGATCATTTAGATTGCTATCATGGTTATTGCCAATTTAAAAATACATGTAGTTACATTCATTCTCAACCAGGCTGCAACAAAGACAACATACTGGCTGGAACTTGATCTTTTACACACATGTATTATAGTACATGTACATTGTATAGGATTCGTACATTTTTGCATCAAGTATGCAAACTTTGAAAAGAGCTGGAAAGCAAACGAAAAATATTATACCTCCAATTTTTCGATATTTTGCAGAGAACATGTTGGGTTATAATTTTCACCCAAGTTCAACTCAAGGTCACGTGATCCACAAGGTCAAATTCAAGGTCAAAAGGTCATCAAACTTCAAATTGCTCCTACATAAAAAATAATGGCAAATCTGGATTCCTTACACAATTACCTTTCCAAAGATACCAATATCAACAAATTTGGCTCACTGGTTAGGGAGATCAGGTCATTTGAAAAATGGCGTTCATGCCCATTTTGGCCAAAATCGCAAAAAATGGTGGGCCGTAGCACGAAAACCGTTGGTCTGACAGAGCTAAAACTTGAAATTTCAGCTTTTTCAGCCAAAAATACCCCATAAACCAAAAATGAACCAAATTGAAGGAGGTCGGGTATAAATTTCCATTTTTTGGGGGGTGATTTGACATGGAATGACCCTATATGGCCTTTATGTTTTTCTGGAGTTGTGCGTTGTTGACATTGAGGTCACTGCCAAAGTTCCATCTTGTGTGCGGGAGCTGGACAACAGCTTGGCTATTCTTGAAAAGAGCGCAAGTGCTGTGTTGGATTCATCAGTCAATTAATCAAGCAGTAGGCCCTATATTCTTGAAATCTTGAAGCAGTTTCGGGGTGGGATGTACACTCATGGTCGAAAGTAAATGGACACTGCATATTTACTTCTGCAGCGATTTATAATTGTTCTCCTCAACATCTCTTTTAGGTGTTCAGCTAAAAAATATTTTGTTTAAATATTTGTATCATGAAAATATCACAAATTTCAAATATCAAAAAATCAAATGTTGAGATTCTGGCTGGAGATAATTTCTCAATTGCTTGTCAAAGCTTCTAAATGAGAGGACAAAAAACGCCTATTAAAATATGCCTCATGAAAATTAATGATAAATATGTTTTTTTTTATTTTAATTTTCCATCTTTATGATATAAATGCAAATACCTCAGCAGGGTTAAGCTCTAGAACTCTACAATTTGCACCAATCTTATTATGTTTGCACACTTAATCATTAATGTAAGTAAAGGATATTATGGAAAATTCGAATTCAAATAATTTTTTCGATATTTTTATAATGTCATATCTTCCTTGGTTGAGATGTTTTTTCAATTCTTCACCAAAAGTCTTAGAATTTATTGGTCTATAATGCAAAACTGGTTTGGGATCGTAATACTACAAGAATAACAAATTCTATCTGTTAATGATATTTTGAAATTGTGATATTTGCATGATACAGATTTGGCTCCTGCTATATCAATGGAAGATGCTGGAATTTTTTTAAAACATGTATGGCTACACATACATTTCAAAGCCTTGTACATTATTCTAATGTAAATGTTAACTCGATGCGCAGTCTTTTACCGTAGGATTAAGACCGATGGGATTGTGGCCACGGGCGAGAAGGACCAAGCCAAAGGCGATGTCCTTCATCGCCGTGGCCTAATCCCAGAAGTCTTAATCCTACGGTAAAGACTCAAGCATCAAATTTTTATTCCATTCATAAAACCTCTTTTTCATGATAAAAGTTGTTTCATCATTCTGTGTCTTTCTTTGCACTCATTTCTTATTTAATATCAATGGAAGATGCTGGAATTTGATTTTTTTTAAAACATGTATGTCTACACATACATTTCAAAGCCTTGTACATTATTCTTATGTAAATGTTGACTCTGCAAATGTTGCCATTAGGCCACCTTATTATTAACTCTTTCTTTCCGGAATTAATTAGGTGTTTGTGCGACGGCGCAAACACCTCTTTGAAATTGTTCGGTTTTATGTGTTTGTGTGCGACAGCGCGCGAACACCTAATTGCTTCTGTTCACTCAAAAGGAAATTTTTATATTAATTTTAGCAGTACAGCTCACTCAAAAAAATAGCATTTTACAGAGTGGTCTTTTTGTATTGCAATCGTGTGTTGAATTGAAATAACATTCATTTACTGAATTTCAATAACATTCAATTACTAAATTAAAAGTCAAGGCCTTTGGACTTGAAATGGCTCATTAAGTGGAAACAACCGCAGTCGGCTCGTAAATTGAGAGGTTTCAGCTCTTGCTGTGAACAGACTATTTTTGTTCGGTATTGTTGTGCTTGTAACGGAAATTATCTCAAACAAAATGACAATAAAACTACCGAATATCATATAAATAATTTGTCAACGTGAGATATGAAATCAATAAATTTGAAGTCTTTTTGATGACAGGCTAATTTAGTGTTTCATTACGTTTTTCCGCCTGCTGTCGGCTCGTATTATATGAGAGGTTTCAGCTCTTACTGAGAACAGACTATTGAATTTTAAACGTTGTTTTCATTATTAGGTGTTCGGGTATGCACCCGAAACACCTATTGTTTTTGTTCGTTTTTTTGTTGTTCTTCTCCTTCTTCTTCTTCTTCTTCTTCTTCTCCGGATAGATTGTCTACAAAAAAACCGCATACTTGCAAACTTCACATGAACTTCAAACTTGGCATATACTTAGAACTTAACACGTAGATGAAACATAATTTGTGACGTCATGATTAGGTCATCAGATATCGAATTACGATAATTCAAAGTTTAATCATTAAAAAAATCATATCGAGGGATCTGAAAAATCAATAAAATTACTGATTTAGTCTGGGAAAAATATGTAGTTTATCATGAGTGTAAAGAGTGTGAAATATGTGACATTAGAGACGAGGATATGTTTGAGTTTGATATTTATTTGTACTGAAAACACGACATTTTTGTAAAAAAAGAAACACACTTTTCTTGAAAATGTACGCGCAATCTGTTATTTCCACTACGTCCGCAATACTCAATCGACTGGGCGGGGCATATAAAACAGTCCGGCCGGTGGAACGATATGTCGCCCTCAATCGGCAGAAACAGATTTACTCAGAAAGAAATTGTATTTTTATGAAAATAAGACTAGAGTGTAAAATATGTGAAATTACTGATGAACTCGTGCCAACTCGTACTCCAACCAACTGGTACTTCAACCATGCTTCAACCAACATAGTCATAAAGGGTAGGTATCTTGAATTTAATTGTTAAGAGGATTTCCTGTATTTATCTTCGTGTTTTTATTCAAGAAAAGCCATTTTTTAAGCGTGGGGTTGGCTGGTACTGTGGTAACGTTAAACTTAATGTAGTTGCATTGTGCCTGTTTAGTGTTTAACTTAACGTTAACCTGAGTTATAAATGTGAACATACACTGTACTTTGGACAGTAAACAAGTCCCCTCTTTTCTAACAAAATATGAACAGATGTCACTAAAATGTATTTAGAAATAGAATGTAAATAAGGATAGGAAAATTCAGTTGTTTAGGTTATGGCAATTTTTCAGTTGAAATTTTATGCCATATTTTGTAATTTATGTTTTCTCCAAAAAATCTTCAGTTTGTGCACAAATTAACGTCAAGTAGTGATTGTTTACTGCACTTTCCCTTAATTGTTTTACCCTTCTTCGATACAAATCAACTTACATAGACAATTATTTCACAGGAAAAATGCACAATATTCATGACACAATACATGTACTTGTATAAGTTGTTAGTCCTGTTCCCTGGGGAGGCCTCTCTCAGACATCTCTCACATGAAATTATGAGACTCGGCAATTTCCTTAAATACCTTTCTCTTTTGATGTGAGTTTCATGCAAGAACATTTATTTCATTTATTACACATTGTCAATAATAATTGTGTGCAATTTTGAAAACAACCAATGCCCTTTTCAATTTCAATGGTCCAGCTACTCCAAAATTATACACTGTTTTCCCCATTAATATTATAAATTAGAACTTCTTTGAATTTTCAAATACTTTATTCTTGGTCCATGTACTTGTAAAACCTTCTTACTATTTTGTACAGCATGTTCACTGTGATGTATTATTTTCCTCATTCACATAAATTAGAACTTCTCTGAAGTTTCAAATACTTTATTCTTGGTCCAGGTACTTATAAAACTTTCCTATTATTTTTACAGCATGTTGACTCCAATACATCATGGCTCAGACTAAGTTCCAGCCTACAGCACCCCGAGACAGCGTTGACACCACATCCAAATGCAGTATCGTAACTGTTCAAGTCATCAACAATCTTCAGTTTGTAGGCTACACGATGGTATGGTTTAACGTCTTACGTTAACAGATCGATCATTTGAGAATCCGTGCACAATTAATGGAAGTGGTCTTCATTACTTGGTTTCGTTTGAAGGTATGTAAACTTTCACATTTTTATAGATGTATGTTCGTTTTAGTATAATTTTATAGATATTGATTACATAAAACCATGGTTAACGTTAAAACCTTAGTGTGGCAATGGTATCACATGTGCCGCGCCTGAAGTGAAACAGGTCAACTCATATGCGTGCTCGTACTTTTACCAATTCACACTTATTTTGGTCAACTCAACCCGGAAAATATTTATTACTGAATATTTACTGGCATGCGTAAGGATTGACATCCGGTGGAGTACGCGTTGGTAAAAGTACAAGTTAATTTAGCTACGCTATAGTGTCTGTAGTTCCTCATAATAATAGTAGTACTTATGTCCTGTGTGGTGATGGCTGCATTGCAGTTTACTTTATACTAGCACTTAATTTTCTCACCAAAGTAGACCAGAAACAAATATCAGCACCTTTATTGAGATAATGAAACGGTCACATCATGGAGGAAGGAAGACATCACATGTAGTTCTATTCCATTGTAAAACCTAACTTAAAGGCATTGTTCTGAAGGGATCATTTTCTGAAGTTACATCAATCCATCATCCTGATAATAACATATAAGGGCATTCTAAGTTATGTGTGTTTTGTTAGCATGACCCATTATTCTTCGTCCCTCTTTGAAAACATTTAATATTGTTTTTACATGATTCGTTTATATTTCAGATCAACGATATCCATTTGTGCTACTGCTACAAGGTGTGTTAGAGTCTGTGTAACTTTGTGATCCAATGGTCAGCATTTGAAGTTTATCCATTCAAAGGAGTTGATGTATTATTCAAATTATTTTATATGGACTTATCCTATCTGTGGCAGTTTTGACTCTCAAGGGAATTGTTTTTTCAGGACCTCAAGACACATCTAGGTCTTTCTATGAATTTCTTTAACATGTTAGAACAAAAATAGTACTGAGGAATTCTTATTATTTTTTTGACTGGACCTAAACATCCTCACAAATGTAATTATTAAGCAATATCTGTTGGTGATCTAGTAAAATGTACATTGCCGACAGTGAATCACTGCCAGTTGGGCCATATAAACATAGTAAACATACCCCCCCCCAATCTTCATTGCATGGGTGTGTCAGCCTTAGAATACCTTTTGCCAGATCACCCAATTAAAGTTCCTATTTATTTGTATGCTCGCATTGGGATAGTACTGACCATCAATCCCATAAACACAATTGGTTAAACAGACAGTATCGCCACGATCAGAGCAGACTTTCTACAAACGGGCCATGGAATTGGTGCCCTAGTTTAAGACGAACATAGTGACTACAAATTACTGGCTCATTTATGCAGCAGCAACGCGAATATAACCTCATCATGTGAGTATTATTTTCAGTCACTGAGTTAAACTAGAACTTGAACTCTGATTCCATGCCCTGTTGATCGTGAAGATAATTGCCACCTTTAAACAATAACTTTAACATTACTATTTATGAAAATGTATTTTCAACAGTTAATGACACATAAATACATATACATGTAACAATCAGAAGATCATATTTCAGTATTGTTTGTTTCTTTTTATTTTACAGTTATCCTTCAAATTACATTGTGCTGTCTCTTCCCTATAAGTATTGTTTTAAAAAACTGAACCAAACATTTAAATAGTATAACACTTGATCGAATTTGTCATTGTATTGTACAAGACCTGCACACACCTCACCTCGGGGCCAAAAATGTGTAATGATAAAGCTGTGATGATACAGAATTTAATTCCACCACAACCTATAATTAGCGTAACAGCTCTGTATTCGTCCAAAGGACAAACACCTAATGTCGTACAGATCGTTAATTGTCAAAAAATATTTACAAAAAGGTGACCCCAATTTGACCTTACTTCCTGTCCAAACCGGAAGTCAAAGTTTAATATTTAAAAAATTCATATCTCAACAAACACAAGGGGTAAATTCACAATCTTTCCACTATTGTACAGATTGTTAATTGTCAAAAATGTTTACAAAAACATGACCCAATTTGACCTTTACTTACTGTCTAAACCGGAAGTCAAAGTTTAATATTAAAACAAATAATGATGCAAAGTTTCTTTTAAAAACATTCTGACGTCGTCATCACTGCCCTGACAAAACTCGAACACCTATGTGTTTGTATTATCACAAACACTGCCGTCTAGTTGCAATTTGATACTGTAAACAATTAAATTCAACAATTATGTGTAGAAATTATTAATAATCTGTTTATATTTGGATTATTGAAGGTATAGAAGTAAAGGTTATGATTCTTATTGGTCAATTGTGCACTCTGTTGTCAAAACAAGACCTCTGGGATTGTGGCCACAATCCCAGAGGTCTTAAAACGAGGTAAAGACCAAGGATCAAACTTAGTTCCCAAACTGTCTTGGGTATTTATGAATGTTTTGTAAAATAAGATTTGAAATTTGAAATTGAGATTTGTACTTTCATTGTATTTTAAAAGTTTTTATCATTCATGTGATTGGCCTTTTGGTCACCAAATGAATGAATAAAGTTTGAACATTCTTTTATATAATATGTTTATCTTTACTTTATTCTTCCTGTGCTAAGGTCAGACATAAAGTTTGTAAAAATATGTCATGAACTTCATCAATGGCCTTGGGATCTATGAATAGACCTTTATCATGTTGCATCCATCTTGTTTTACTTCCATTCAAAGCAGTGTAACCAAACTGAGACTGGAAGGGCAAGTAGTCTGTGACTTTTCTGTGTTATGATAATTGGTGTTATCTTTTCCAATGGGTATACAGGGAAGGTGACCAAGATGGTTGTTGAGTGATAAAGGTCTATACATCCTAGCCTTTATAGGGTTGGCCTAACCCAAAGAAAGAGTTGAGCCAACCCATAGAAAGGGTTGAGGCAACACATTGAAGGAGTAGAACCTACCCCTAGAATGTGTTAAAGTAGCCCTTTGAAGAGTTGAAACAACCCCTAGAATGTGTTGAAGCAGCACCTGGAAGGAGTAGAACCTACCCCTAGAATGTGTTTAATTAGCCCTTGGAAGAGTTGAAACAACCCCTAGAATGTGTTGAATCAGCCCTCAGAAGTGTTGGAACTAACACTTGGGTAGTGTTGCAACAACCCCTGTCAAGAGTGGATCCTACCCTGAAAGTGTTGCAGCTACACTTTGTAAAGGTTACATCTGTAACACTTCACAAAGTGTTAGGGGTGTAACACGTCATGGGGTGTTCGTATAACACTAGGAGAGTAGTCCCTCCTCGCACTCTTCGTAAGTGTTAAAAATGACACTTCAAGAGTTACTTTTAACACTTCAGTTTTTGGAGTGTAGTACTATCGGAATAGTTGTTCAATTTAACTTCCGTTTTCGACCGGAAGGAGAGGTCAAATTGGGTCATGTTTGTGTACGAAATGTGACATAATTCAAGATCTTTAAAGTGATGCAAAGATTGTGAAAATATATCTTTTTTGGTTCATGATATATGAATTTTTGAAATATTTAACTTCCGGTTTCAATATTTAACTTTCGCTCGAACACCTAAAAAATAGTACAAAAACAATAGGTGTTTGCGCTGTCGCTCGAACACCTAAAAAAACACTACAAAAACAATAGGTTTTCGGGCTTCACCCGAACACCTAAAAATATAGCCTAGAACTAGCTAACTACGACGCGTAAAGTCAAAATAATTACTGTAGGCCTATCGTCATGATCATGCTGTTTTGTTTTTACCTGTGTTTTATGTTGTATTTGTTGACCAACCCTTTTTAACAGTCGGGTTATCCTTTGCCGTGTAAATCTATACCTTCTGACAATTTCCTCGTTGTTTAGACTATCTAACGGATTTTGTCTGTCCCAAAAGAGTCGCTCTCTTCTCAACGCATGTCTAGCTTCGTGGTCCGCCAAAAGTATAAGCGCCATTATTATTATCGAGAGTGGACGACAAATTTTGAACGTGAATATAACACTAATTCAATAGGTAAGATGACCCACACACCAATCTTAAGTTAAGACGGGTTTGACACCGTTGTCATGGAAGTTAGGACACGTTTAACCCTTCTTATTTTTTGTGAAATCGTTCTTAGGACGCGTCTCGATTTAGGAAGAGTTACCCGTCCTACCTCGAGATAAGACGCTTCTTAGCGCTTTGTGAAATCGACCCCAGGTCATCTCGGTTTTAAGTCTCTCAGCGCATTAGATAAGCTATGACGCTAAGTGCCCCTTTCCCCTTGATCTACCACTGCACGGTATCATGTTTATGAATTTGATGAACGTACTTGATTAAGTGATGAAAAGTAAAACATACAAAACCCTAACCATGTGCTGTAGTATTATATGTCTTTTTTAAGGGGGAAATGTTTTTATTGTGGTCTGAGCCAACGCATAATATAAGACTCGTGAATGCAGTCCATAGACCGTATGTATATAGTAATAAATTACTTGCATAACAAGCCCTTGGAAATAACGCAGCAATATGTTAATGTCATTGTAAACAAAATACATTGCTAATCCATCATATGACTCAATTAGTATCACATGTACTTCACATACACTGCACGTACACAGGGATCAGCGTGTATAGGGTGGAGGTGAGGATATAAGTGGAGAAATAGGAGCGGATTGAGGGAGGCTTAAAAGTGAAGACATATGGCCAAACAAATGGGGCTCACATGAGAACGTATGGTACATTGTTATGGCCAGCAACTCCACAGCGATATAATTTGCGATTTTAGCGCCCTCCAGAAATTTCTAGACGCAACAAAGAAATCAAACAAGGTTACACACGATATTTGTAACAACAATTTTTCAAATGGTTTAATGTAGGATTTGACGCTTTGCATGGTGGAGATAGATGTTCTCGAGTTCTTTCGGGTACACCATGTAATGATCTCTTTTTGGAAAAAGTGATGGCTCTGAAAAGAGCCGGTTAGTTTGTCCTCAACGTTTCGACTAGTTTGCCCTAGTCATGTATATCTTAATTCAAAGTAAGATAAGTAAGGTTACTTTTAGAAGAAGTTTTCCAATATTACCAATAATGTATAATTGTTTTAAACGTAAAAATTGCCAATTGCCTTTAATTCTGTTTAATGTACGCCTAAATTATTTCATTCAGTGAGTAATGAAACCCAATATATGCTCGCCTCAAATAATCATCAATCCAAAACTTCACAAAAAGGCTCCTGTCAATTTAAGGTGAGTCCATTCTGTATTACGTCACAATTACTATGGTTACAGCAGGCAAAACGAAAACATAGTAAATATGTGTGTAGTTGTACTTGGAAGCCGGCTGTCTTTGGAGCGGATGTGTAATTCTGAATTCAGTCAATGTATTATACGAAGTTTAAAATGAGATATTCTAGTTTAATTTTAGCCATGATTTTACCATTTACTTTAGCAATCACCATGTCCTTTGTGATAATTGTAAATGGGGGCATGTGTGGGCCCGTGAACCAGGCCGAAGCCGGTGATGACCGCGTATCACCTATGAAGAAGGCATTCGCCAATTTTAGATCAACTTGTCCAAAGCGCGGGAAAAACTTGTCGAAAGGACATGGTAAGTAATAACGTTTTTACATGTATTTGCGCTGAAAATCATTATAAATGACGATACTAATAAGTAATAAGGACATTTCAAAGAATGCAGTTTTAAATAACATATACACTTCTGAGAAAATGCACAATTTTATCAAAAATTCATAATTAGATTTTAATTCAGTTATTTATAACTTAAAAATAACTTGACAAAAGTATGGGACTTTTAACACAGATGTCTGACAGCATAATGTACATTACACTATATACGTGTCATGTACTAGCCTTGACTCAAGGCTGTTGTGGCGCGTACTTACCACGGTATTCCCACCCCAGCCCGGGGGGGGGGGGGAAGGAAATGTCTCACATGATCTGGGCTTGACGCGCATTGTAGGCCATACCATTAATGTGACAGGGCAAACAAAATTGCGAAACGGTTTAATATTTAAATTTTCATACCTTTTATCAATTTAATTAAACATTAATAATCACAACGAAAAATACAACTCTCACATTTTTCAAAATATTTTGTAAAACTGAAAATATTAGTGTAATTTTTTTCACAGAAACTCTTAATTAAACGACATCCCTGCATTGCAACAAAAACAGTGTCAACGAACAGAAGATTCTGTAAAATTTTACCGTTGATACTGTTGATTTACCTTTCAAGAGTTTTACGGAAATCTGTCCGTTGACCCTTTCCGATATTTTGAGATTTCTAACGTAAATGATTCAGAAAATGTTGTCGCCAAGCCGTTATAATATACGTACATGCACATATACGTTTGCAGCGCGAGAGAGAATGTTACGCACACTAGCTATTTGAACAGTGCATACGTGCTTATACACACAGTCAATGTACCCATCGTCTATACGCGCACAACGATGTTCACCACGCGCATTGGCGTTTGCGAATGAGACATATAGCTGTGTTGGTGGCGCACTTTTGTCCCAACCCTTCTTTCCCCCTGCCCCAGCCCGTACCGATTGCTAGCCCGAGAAATTCAGAACACACACACGGTGCTCCGTCTCCAGCCCCGGACACATACACTGTACAGCGGGATCAATAACTAAGTCGTGGATACGGTTGTGCGTTGCGACCTTGTACGCGTTCGAACTCAAACAACAACCTTGACCATTCTGTAACCGAAAGCTTATATGGTTCCTTTTTTCCCATTGGAATTCCAATGGAAAATCGTATGCAATATACAGGATCCTAGCTTTGACTCCGTTTGATCCCACACACAGCATAATACAATGCACGCAAACACAGGTAGCTCAAATATGGACCCCGTCTCTGTGTACATGTGAAATGGAGTACACGAAGGTCAAACTCCAACCTGGGCTAGTTGTACATGTACAGTACAATCATGTATCGCGCACAGCAATCATACAATTGCTGGGCCAATCAATAACCAATGATAATACAATTTGGTTTTTGAATTTGGTATATTAGCATAAGCTCCGCCTTAAATTTTGGCATGTGGAGAAGCATCAAGGCGCAACGACGAATGGTTACTGTATACACATGTACAATGCATGCATGTATATTAATGTATATTGTACTACATGTACATATATGTACATGAATATGTACATGCATACAGTATACCTATGAATCCGCACACGTTGTCCATGTGCGCTGGAGTTTGGATAGCTCTAAAGCGGGGGGGAAATTATGCGACCAAACCGTTCCGACGTGCCCTGATCAAGGCTGGTCATGTACATGTTCATTTGTGATCATTTATTAGGTGTTCGGGCACGGCTACGAAATTGTTCGATTTATTTCTTTTTTTCTTTTCGCCTCAAACTTTTTCCCTCCGGAACGTTTAGCCTACGTTTTGACGTCATTTTAACGTCACCAGTTGTCGAATTACACTACACCAAATAATTATTTTTCCTGAACTAAGCATGGAAAAATCTTAATTTTGACACAATCTTAAAGAACTTGAATTATGTGACAGACGTGTACTTAGCGTTCAAATTCAAGAAAAAAAATAACGCACATATGGTAAGTTATACGAGCAAATAAATCTCAGGTTGTAGATTGAGTGAGGTAAGACCGTTTCAAAAATAAGATTCGTGACGTCATGGAAGCTCTGAGCGCCCTCTAGCGGCAGGATTAATCAAGCCACTTTGTTTTGCTATCTCAAACGTGAGTCGGAATTTCACAGCATTCTGGAGTATAAACGCAGTCACATGACTGAACCAGAAATTACGGTAGAAATAATTTAAAAATACATGTAAAACAATAAAATATTATGAAAAATCGCATCTCCGGGCATCTCCGGAACCAAAACAGATAAATTCTTAATGTGTTCATGATCGAAGAGAAGATGTCTAACATTTGTTTCACAGACATGTGGCTGATCTGACCCTTACGTCTGTTCCAAGCAGTTATATTCACGCAGGTAAACTTAATCACATCGCGACAAAAAACTTTGAATGATGGTGAACTACAATATTAGACCATGAGACGAGCGTAAAAATGAGACCTATTATTTTAATTTCGTGATCCCCATCACAGGACCATGTAAAATCTGAACCATGGGGGATTTCAATGGTGCTAAATCTAATTATGATTGTTGTCAAATTACACATTTTAAAGATATTAATTATTATTACTTTAATATTGATTATCCCTGTGGGGCAGGGGGCACAATATGCCCCCTAAGTGTATTTTCTCAATTTTTAATTTTGTTTTAAAGAAATGTGATAGGTATTTGTCACATTATCATATCAGATGCATTATGGGAATTCAAAATTGCCATCACAGCCGGCGGCCATCTTGGATTTTGGGGTAAAACATATGGAGTTTTCTTAATGGAAGTTTCTTACATTTCATGCCCCAAAAAGCCGACAGCCATGTTGATTTTCAAATGACAAACGTATATTAGCGTTTTTTTGTCTCAAATTGGGGAAATAATGGATTACAGCACCCAAACAATGAACCCAGGGGAAATCCGATGCCATTTTGTTTATTTTTATTTGCCACGTTTTATGAAATTTGGCCAAATAATACAGAAAATATGACAGAAATAGGCTTTTTGGGCAAAAAACTTAAACACACCTTCTAGTGGTGACTTTTGGAAATGATTTTTACGTCGTCATGAAGGTTTTGCTGGAAGGAACATTCTTGTAAATTTCATGTAAATCGGCCGATGACTTAATTTAAAAAAAATGCCTGGTCCTGATCTAGGTAAATTAATCAAATGCAAAGTCTTTATTCTTTATACTAGTTATTGTAAGATTTATTTACAGCAAATCCATCTGAATGATATTCTTAAACATGAAAAAAAAAAATTACATTTTGAATGATCGGCATTGTATTATTCCCATTTCGTCTTTAAAAACTGGGCTGAATTTCAAGCGATGCACGCTCTGTGATGTGGAGGCCGCCATATTTGCTTGTATTTGCCACACATTATTTTCGGAATATATGAACGAGGCTGATCAACACAAAATTTCATTGTTGGATTTCGGGTCTCAACGATGACGTAATGCGTATATTTCAGAGCTTTGTAATCACGAAATTGTCGTCAAATTCAAATAGATTTAGAGATAATGTGCAACTTATATGACAAGCAACATCGTGTTTTGACATTTTTATATTTATTTATTCAATTATACATCAACATTTGGTGGTATAGATATTAATCAAGGTGCGTACGGCAACCAAAGTGTTGAAAAAAAAAATTTAAAAAAATAAAACAAAAACATTAATTGGCTTAACCTTTCATATAATACGAGCCGACAGCAGGCGGAAAAACGTAAAGAAACACTAAATTGGCTCGTCATCAAAAAGACTTCAAGTGTAATTATTTCATATCTCTCATTGACAAAGGATTTATATAACATTCGGTAGTTTTATTGTCATTTTGTTTGAGATAATTACCGTTACAAGCACAACAATACCGAACAAAAACCGCTTAAAATTAAACAGTCTGTTCTCAGTAAGAGCTGAAACCTCTCATCTAATATGAGCCGACAGCAGGCGGAAAAACGTAAAGAAACACTAAATTGGCCTGTCATCATAAAGACTTCAAATTTATTGATTTCATATCTCTCGTTGACAAATGATTTATATAATATTCGGTAGTTTTATTGTCATTTTGTTTGAGATAATTACCGTTACAAGCACAACAATACCGAACAAAAACCGCTCAAAATGAAATAGTCTGTTCTCAGTAAGAGCTGAAACCTCTCAGTTTACAAGCCGACTGCAGGTGTTTTCACTTAATGAGCCATTTCAAGTCCAAAGGCCTTTACTTTTAATTTAGTAATTGAATGTTATTGAAAATTCAGTAAATTAATGTTATTGAAATTCAAATTAAACACATTGCAATACAAAAGACCACTCTGTATAAGGCTATTTTTTGAGTGAGCTGTCCTGCTAAAATTAACATAAAAAATCCCTTTTGAGTGAACAGAAGCAATTAATGTAAACCACGATTGGAAACTAAGAGGTTGTGAGTATATTTAAACTTAAATTTCCCCAAATTAAGATAATAGATGTCTCTCAGTTTAAGAAGTTTGAGATTTTCAAATAAAGGGGTTGTATGATCACGGGATCCAACTTTGTTAACAATGCGAACTGCTCGATTTTGTAGAATAAATAGCCTGTTATATAATAGAGTGTAGTGGATCTACCCCGGGTAAGAATTGCATAATTCAAATAAGGAAGAATAAAAGAATTATAGAGTGTACATTTTTAGGAATCTTACTCCATAAGATATTAACATGGTAGTTCCATCAGAGATTCTCATCAATATAAATACCAAGGAATTTGGTGCTTAGTTTAACTTACTTAAAACTGAGAGGAACAGATCTCGTATTTTTGAGTTGTCTATAACAAAAGACTATAAAATTGGATTTCAACAAATTAATATAGAATGTCTATTAGATAAGAGCCAATTACTTATTTTAACAAGCTCAGTGTTTAAAATACCAACTGCATTATCTACATTGTGATGGTTATGAATTAAACTTGTACCATCAGCAAATAAACAAAAGGATGTAATTTTGGATGAATTACAAATATCACTAGAGCTCAAGTGTTTGTTGGTACAAACACAAGGTGTTTGCAAGAACTTCCGGTTCAGTCAAATTACCATCGATGATGTCACAATCATATTTTTCAAAAGTGGATAATCTTTTATTCGAAAAAAAATATCAATTTCATATTCAAAATACCTATCAAATTTGCGTTAGAATGTGTTGAATTTGAACTTCCTGTTTAGACCGGAAGTAAAGTTCAGATGAGAAACCGAACAATTTCAAGAGGTGTTCGCGCCGTCGCACGCGAACACCTAAAAAAACGAACAATTTCAAAGAGGTGTTCGCGGTGTCGCACAAAAACATAATTAATTCCGGAGAGAAAGAGTTAAAAAAAAAAAAGCCTGGTCCTGATCTAGGTAAATTAATCAAATGCAAAGTCTTTATTCTTTATATTAGTTATTGTAAGATTTATTTACAGCAAATCCATCTGAATGATATTCTTAAACATACAAAAAAAAAAATTTTACATTTTGAATGGTCGGCGTGTAATATTCCCATTTCGTCTTTAAAAACATGCATTCAGCAAAAACTGGGCTGAATTTCAAGCGATGCACGCTCTGTGATGGTGGAGGCCGCCATATTTGCTTGTATTTGCCACACATTATTTTTGGAATATATGAACGAGGCTGATCAACACAAAATTTCATTGTTGGATTTCGGGTCTCAACGATGACGTAATGCGTATATTTCAGAGCTTTGTAATAACGAAATTGTCGTCAAATTAAAATAGATTTAGAGATAATGTGCAACTTATATGACAAGCAACATCGTGTTTTGACATTTTTATATTTATTTCTTCAATTATACATCAACATGTGGTGGTATAGATATTAATCAAGGTGCGTACGGCAACCAAAGTGTTGAAAAAAAACAAAAAACAAAAACATTAATTGGCTTAACCTTTCATATAATACGAGCCGACAGCAGGCGGAAAAACGTAATGAAACACTAAATTGGCCTGTCATCAAAAAGACTTCAAATTTAATTATTTCATATCTCTCATTGACAAATGATTTATATAACATTCGGTAGTTGTATTGTCATTTTGTTTGAGATAATTACCGTTACAAGCTCAACAATACCGAACAAAAACCGCTTAAAATTAAACAGTCTGTTCTCAGTAACAGCTGAAACCTCTCATTATCAGCCGACAGCAGGCGGAAAAACGTAAAGAAACACTAAATTGTCCTGTCATCATAAAGACTTCAAATTTATTGATTTCATATCTCTCGTTGACAAATTAATGATTTATATAATATTCGGTAGTTTTATTGTCATTTTGTTTGAGATAATTACCGTTACAAGCACAACAATTCCGAACAAAAACCGCTCAAAATGAAATAGTCTGTTCTCAGTAAGAGCTGAAACCTCTCAATTTACAAGCCGACTGCAGGTGTTTCCACTTAATGAGCCATTTCAAGTCCAAAGGCCTTGACTTTTAATTTAGTAATTGAATGTTATTGAAAATTCAGTAAATGAATGTTATTGAAATTCAAATTCAACACATTGCAATACAAAAGACCACTCTGTATAAGGCTATTTTTTGAGTGAGCTGTCCTGCTAAAATTAACATAACAATTCCCTTTTGAGCGAACAGAAGCAATTAATGTAAACCACAATTGGAAACTAAGAGGTTGTGAGTATATTTAAACATAAATTTCCCCAAATTAAGATAATAGATGTCTCTCAGTTTAAGAAGTTTGAGATTTTCAAATAAAGGAGTTGTATGATCACGGGATCCAACTTTGTTAACAATGCGAACTGCTCGATTTTGTAGAATAAATAGCCTGTTATAGAGTGTAGTGGATCTACCCCGGGTAAGAATTGCATAATTCAAATAAGGAAGAATACAATAATTATAGTGTGTACATTTTTAGAAATCTTACTCCATAAGATATTAACATGGTAGTTCCATGAGAGATTCTCATCAATATAAATACCAAGGAATTTGGTGCTTAGTTTAACTTGCTTAAAACTGAGAGGAACAGATCTTGTATTTTTGAGAAGTCTAAAAACAAAAGACTATAAAGTTGGATTTCAACAAATTAATATAGAATGTCTATTAGATAAGAGCCAATTATTTATTTTAACAAGCTCAGTGTTTAAAATACCAACTGCATTATCTATATTGTGATGGTTATAAATTAAACTTGTACCATCAGCAAATAAACAAAATGATGTAATTTTGGATGAATTACAAATATCACTAGAGCTCAAGTGTTTGTTGGTACAAACACAAGGTGTTTGTAAGAACTTCCGGTTCAGTCAAATTACCATCGATGATGTCACAATCATATTTTTCAAAAGTGGATAATCTTTTATTCTAAAAAAATATAAATTTCATATTCAAAATACCTATCAAATTTGCGTTAGAATGTGTTGAATTTGAACTTCCTGTTTGGACCGGAAGTAAAGTTCAGATCAGAAACCGAACAATTTCAAGAGGTGTTCGCGCCGTCACACGCGAACACCTAAAAAACCGAACAATTTCAAAGAGGTGTTCGCGCTGTCGCACAAAAACATAATTAATTCCGGAGAGAAAGAGTTAAAAAAAAAATGCCTGGTCCTTATTCTTTATAATAGTTATTGTAAGATTTATTTACAGCAAATCCATCTGAATGATATTCTTAAACATAAAAAAAAAAGATTTTATATTTTGAATGGTCGGCGTTGGTAATATTCCCATTTCGTCTTTAAAAACATGCATTCAGCAAAAACTGGGCTGAATTTCAAGCGATGCACGCTCTGTGATGGTGGAGGCCGCCATATTTGCTTGTATTTGCCACACATTATTTTCGGAATATATGAACGAGGCTGATCAACACAAAATTTCATTGTTGGATTTCGGGTCTCAACGATGACGTAATGCGTATATTTCAGAGCTTTGTAATAACGAAATTGTCGTCAAATTAAAATAGATTTAGAGATAATGTGCAACTTATATGACAAGCAACATCGTGTTTTGACATTTTTATATTTATTTCTTCAATTATACATCAACATTTGGTGGTATAGATATTAATCAAGGTGCGTACGGCAACCAAAGTGTTGAAAAAAATAAAAAAATAAATAAAATAAAAACATTAATTGGCTTAAGTCATAATTAGGACTTGGCATAAGTAAAACAAAAACCCAGAATTTAACGAAATTTTGTACCAGTAAACTATTAATGCAATCACCTGATTGAACCAAAAGGTAAGGTTTTGAGAAATTAAAATAATTTTGTTTAAAAATCAATCAAATATTAAGAAGGACCATAACTGCTGATCTCAAAGAGATGTAGCTATCCGGTCCTAGCGCAAAATTGATGTGTCTTTTGAAGATGAAATTTAAAATGTTAATAAGAATATTCTGACATTTTCTAAAACATATGATTGTGATGTCATCAATGATTGTTTGATTGAACAGGAAGTTAATGAGAACACCAATATGCTATTGACAGTCAATAGCATATAAAGGTCTTGAAGCGACTAAAATTTGTTTGCATTTTATAAGGACATTTTAAAGTTAAATACAAGTCTATTTATTTCGGAGAACAAGAAAAGCATACCTTTCGCGGGAAAACAGTTTCGCGTAGGCATAATGTCCAAATTAATTTCATTCCACGAATGCCTAAAGTCGATAGATATTACGAAAAGTTTATTACCTACAAAGGTAATAGACTTCTGGGAAAGTACCCCCAGTGAAACATATTTTTACCAGGGGTGATGAATTGTTTGGATAATAGCAGCGAGCGAGTAGCACGCGTGGTGTCAAAAGATGTTGGTAAATTCTACGCTTCCATTGGTTAATTTTGGGTGCCCTGTGACCCGCGGTCACTATTGCATGTTAACGTTGAATGGTTCATTATCATGGCGGCATTTTAAAACGAATAAATATAATCAGCAGTTTCAGCGTGTGTTCCTGAGTACAGGATTAGGCCTATATAGATTATTTGCGAGAAGAGGGGCTCGAAGCAAATATGAATAATTTACTTTCTTACATTTTAAGAGAGGTTATGTCTAAGCAAACCAAACAACATAAGTTTGATTACATCACCCCAACATACAATTTTGTAAAAAGTAATTTTGTCCGAACCCCGTTTGTCTCAAATTTAGAAAACAAATGGCCTCTCCTACGTTTACACTTGCAACATCGCTTTATATTTTCAGTGTCATTACAACATATTTGAGTGATTTTATCCTCTGAAGGGTGTCAGTACAAGTTCGACGTCAGGAAGTTTTGTTTCCCCCAGTGGACATTGGTCTTTTTCTGAATTCGAGACAAAATGGGGTCTGAGAAATTGACTTTTTACTTTTTAAATTTATTTTCCTGTGTGTTTAGATAATAAAATTTATGTTCCTTATGACATAACCTCTCTCAAAACGGGGAATGGTTCATTATTAATAATTGCTTAAAGCTCCAAAATCTTCAATCCGATCTCACTCATATCCATACTCGCTTATGGCCGAGCCTCTTCCCCAAGTATCAATCTCTCCTCAGCCATGTCTCACTGGGTGCCAGCTCGACCGACGCGCTTGCACATACGTTTGTTATATTTCCATCTGTATATTAACCCTATCTGATCTGTGAGGACGTTATCAAACATACTGACGGCATGTCACATAATTCGAGGCATGTCACATAATTCGAGGTATGTAAGATGATGCAACTTCATCATGACAAAAAAATGGAAATACATTGTGGGTCTAAGCTGTGCCAGACAAATCATTAATTTGTGGACTTTATATCACTTGGGTAAAGTGTGTCACCTATATGTGTGCGTAGTGGCACTATTTCACTTGCCAAAATTATGATTTCTCCATTCTTTGTTCAGGAGGTTCACTTGCAGGGTCAAATATAAAATCCCTGCTCATAAACCCTGGGAAATTCGCTCTTTCACCACAATTATTCAAAGGCGCTGGTACACTCCAATATCTCTGAGCTCTCATTGGTTAATTGTTGTGACCCCAAGTGACCCGCGATCGCTACTTTCTGTTTACGTTCGTATGTGTGTTAGAGTACAGGTGTTGATAAAGAGCTTATCTTCAATCCGTTTCCATTTTTGTCCACATTACGGATGAATCTCTTCGCCCTCTTCTCGGCCGTGTCGCAAAAGGTGCCAACTCGACCGACGAGGTTTCACCTGAAGGCCTTTACTATAGCCACATATATGTACTAATAAAACAGAGAAAGGCATTAATGTGCTTAATTTTGTTATTCTCGGTCTCCATGTTATTGTTAAATTGGTCTGATTGATATTTCCAGTCCCACCGTTGGGTTTTCTCTGCAAGGCTTTGAAGGGGTTACTAAACAGAATATTTCACAATATGGCATCAGATTAATGAAACAATGTTACCTATACCATGGATGATGGAGTTTTGCCAGACGACCGACCGACCAACCGACCGACCGAAGATACAAAACAAAAAACAAACAAAAAAAACTCGACGATGCCGAGCCGTTGTCAGCGAGCAGTCAAACTTCTGAGACCAGGGAGGCAGATCTATTTGGCGGCAGTCTACGGCCAGGCCAGCAACGCACCTTTACTTTGTCGACTCAGGCACGGACACAGACACACAAGTACATTCACCTTACAGGGCTGGGGAGGACCACGGTGAATGGACGGAATCTCTTCTTTATTAATTGCAACGTTCTCCAATATAGGCGCTTCACCTACGTATCGACTAACGTTAATTACACTGATATTCCCAAACAATTACAGAAACAATTCACTTATAATCTCTTCATTAATTCACAGCAATGGAATGATTGGCACTGATTTTATAACTTCTAGTCACACAGTGGTATGAGGCTCTTTCCAATACAGGACGAAATAATAACAGGAAAGTTACTCCTACTAAGGTTACTCTTCATACAGTTCTTAACTCAAGGCCTCATAGACTTTAAGTAAACAATCATAGATGTATCATTTATACATCATTAAAATAAGGCCACCTTTAAACTTCCGGCTAAACAATCACGTTTAAACAACAAAGTTATTTATACAAAAACAGCTTTGTAACGTGTTCAATCAAACAAAACCACAAAAGTTCAAACAACAACAGGTGCAATTCGTCTCAGTTTTCACAAAGTGACATATTCGTCCACGTAGAGGTAAAATCGCTTTGCCTGATATAAGCGATTGAAGTTGGTCAAGTTTTAAAACTGCATGCAGTTTTGATATCATTTTAATCTCAAAGATCATTCATTTTTACTTTGTTAGAAAGCTGAAATCTCATATGATACGTAACTGGATTCGTTTTGTAGAGGAAAATAACTATAAACGAGTAATAAACTTATAAATCAAACAGTCACTTCGTGAAAACTGCACACGCTGTTGTCAAGTTTTCATGAACTGACGTTTCCTGTGCATTAGTATAGGTACACGCGTCAACTTCGTGGAACACAAGTGTGGCGTGATCGAATTGTGTTACTTCGTGAAAACTTAAAAACATGCCGTTCGCATAAAATACATGCAGTAATACATGCACAAGGCTGCGATCGGTCACTTCGTGAAAACTTAAAACCACAGTTTACTTCAATTTAAAAAAACTTCATTACTTTAATTAAAAAACTAGATAGTTTTGAGGATTAAAACTTGGTGAAATGAAAGATAACAGTATTTGAAATCCCAAATATTGACTAAACTTATTTTCCAAAAAACTACGATTTTTTTAGTAATCCGTCACTTCGTGAAAACTGCGACGAATTGTCCAACATTACTAAAACCGATATTTGCGGAAATTGAACGATGAAGGCTCAATATAAATGTTCTTTGGGGATCAGCATTCTTCTTAACTTGTGTAGCTGACAACTAAGGATCCTTGGTCACTCCCATCAAGAAGTCTACATCAAAGACGCCCTTTGTTTTGTCCTTAGTCAGTTGCTTGCCGTCTTTGTAGACGTTTCTTGATGAAGTCTCTGTCACCTTATTGACTCTCCCTAGCATTGCTTGCTCTAGATCTTCCGATGTTGCAGGTGGTCCAGCAGCAACAGCTCCGTCTTTGCATCGGACCAGGCGGCGGATGTGACTGACGTGTGGGACTGGTGTCGCATGCTCGGGCCTCTCTACCTGTGTAGGCCTTCATCTCTCCATAAATCGCTTTCCTCTCCTTGGTGTACAGGTAGGGTTCACGTATCTCCGTTACACGAACAGCTTGTTCCGAACAGCATTGATGTGGCCAGGCCGGTATAGGCTTCGCGCTTGGTGCAGGCTGGTCGTTCACCTCTGGTTCAGCTCTTTCAGTGGTATTACCCAACTTTCCCCACGCAACATTTCCATCATGCTTAGTGGTTTTCCGCTCAGTGCTGGTGCAGGTATGTCACTTGTAGTTGCCTCTTTCTGGTCCCAGATTATCGGTGATTGCGACAGGACTATTCCTCTCGAGGCTGTTGACCCTCTACGGTCTGGTCAGAAGTCTCGATCTCCACCTCGTTTGCTGCTTCCGGTACTTCATTTGCAATCTCTCAACCCTGTGGGCGCCTCTTTCTTCATAGGTATTCTGGTAACTGATCCATCACCACCTGTCTAGGTGTCCATCTTATGGCGCACGGGACACCGTACAGGTTACTGGTGCCTCCACTCTCTTCACCTTATTTCTTAACCGATCCTCCTAGCACTATCCTGGCCATGCTTCTTAGGCTCTTCCCTATGCTCTATGGTATTTTGCTTTGACACCTTCTTTTCCGGAGATCTTCTCGTCTTTTTATTGATCTCAGGGCTGCTGAGATTTCAGGAGTGCTGAGGAGTGCTTCTTTCGTGCACTACCATCGCTGCGTCTGTCGCGCTCTCGCCCTTCGTACGTCTCGCCTTCAATGCAGTCAACCCCAGTGATTCTAACCGGGTGACAGTCACGGTAATAGACCTGTGGGTTATCCCTTCTATTGTTCTTATGTGAACACCGTAGGCACCATGAAATGTAGTCTGGGTCCGTGTTCCACCTTCATGTGGCAATGAACACGCCTTTTGTGCTGCCGCACATGGCATTTGGGGCATTCAACCTTCGCCTCCTGTAGCTTTTTATTCTCGTCTCTCAACTTTCTTTTCTGCTTCTCCCACTTCAACGCGCTTGTCGTAGTTTTTCTTCTGGTGCCTAGTGCTCTGTTTGAGGCAATTTCTTGCCCTATCATGTGCAGACGTAATGTTCTGTCTTATAAACCTCAATGCATAGTCGTCAACTCCTCGTTATCATCAGTATAGGCAACGCAGTGGCCAAGTCTTTAGGCAGCTTCACTTCTCGGCCCAACATGATTTACATGTACATTCCTGGGGTGTCGATCGGTAGGCAAATGGAAGCTTAGTGTCCCTGTCTCGCTGGCGTCTATGCGGTTCGATGATCATCGAAATCATCGTCAGCAGCGTTCGAATGAACCGTTCACTCATCCCGTCAGACGTGTAGAGCGTTGTGCGTGTCTTCTCAATGCCAAAGATTGTACACATCTCTGAAAACACCTCGGACTCAAAAGTTTCTCCCCTGATCAGAATGTATCTTGACGGCGAGGCTGAAACAACAAACAAACCTCCCACCAACTTGTCGGCCACTGTTACTGCTTTTTCATCCAGCACGGGGTAAGCTTCTATCCATTTGCTAAAGTAGTCACCGACTACTAGAAAGTATTTATTTCCCCTCTCCGTATCCAACGCTATCCTCTCCGTAGGTGCACCTACTATTAGGTGCTGGAGGGGTGCCTTCCTTTTTTCTTGTGGGCGACTTCTTCATGGCACAAACATTGTACTGTCTAACTGCAGAACGCACGTCAACACCCATGCCTGCCCAGTAAAATCTCTGGTGAACCTTGGCCATCGTCTTCTTTAGCCCAATATGTGCCCATGAAGTTCCCCTATTATCTCCTCTCGGAAGGTGATTGGAAGTACAACTTTCCACTTTATATGATGATCATCATTAGGTTCCCATTCCCATTGGTCCCATAGGAACCAGTACGATTATAAATCGCGCGAGAACAAGGAGAAAGGGCATCCCACCCTGGTCTAGTTACTGATTTCTACTTTGCTTCCAATACCCATTGCATGGATGCATCTTCCTTCTGGGCATCTCTCCACTTTTCTCGTGTTATTGAAGGCTCCATCGTGATGAGTCTTCCTCCAAGTTTCTCCAAGGTGACATGTTCTCATTGGTTCAATGGAATGCTTTTCTTGACAGTCCGTCTGCAGTACCATGCGCCGGCCTGCCAGATGAATTATCATGAAGTCGTGTTCACCTGCCACCTGCCGACATCTGGCCATCTGTCCTTGAGGGTCGCCTCAACGCTCCGTGATTTGTCCTGAAGGTGATTTTCCTCCCATATAGGTACTGTCTAAACTGCTTTAGAAACACCACCACAGTCAAGTGTTCCCAGCCGAGTTACGCAGTAATTGCGTTCCAGTTTACTCAATGTTCTACTGGCGTAGGCGATCACTTTTTCCTGCCTATTTCTTGTTTGTGAAAGCACGGCGCCTATGACTACCGCGCTGAGTTTGTTTCAGTTGCAAGGATTGTTTCAGGAGACTCTGCTTGAACATCTCACATTTCGTGGGTTTGAGTTTAAGCCTGTATCTCTTAGGCGCTGGAACACCGTTTTTAGGCGAGCTAGCTACATGCCCTGGAATTATTGCCTCGTGTCCCGGCGGTACTGTAGTCGTTCGTCCTACTACCACTCTGGCAAAGAATCAGGTCCTCTTGGTGTCTGTATACTTCACTCTCTCGCCGTTAAGCTATCCATGGTTTCCAGGAAACTTTCGTCAGCGGTTCTAACTCTGGATCCAATGCTACTCAGCTGCAGCGGCTTCTCTGGTGGAACCTCATAGTAAAGGGTGGATGACAGCAATGAGTCGGTTGCGCCCATGTGAACTAGTAGACCTTCCTCCCTCGCACTAGCTCCGGCCAATCCTGGGAACCCTTTCTCTTGTTTGCCAAAGGTCTCCTGTATTTTTAAGCAAAAAGCCCTTTCTGATAAGCAAATCAAATCACCTAAGTGATTCTCTCTTTGGCGGTATGTAAGCAGCCTGGGCAGAATCTTTATTTCATTAACCTTGGTTTATCAGGGGCAAGTTGTGGTAAAGAGGCCTGAGTTTGCCTGAGGCGAGTTGACTGACATGCCAATTGATAATATAATTACCTTTGGATACTTTATTACAAAACAGAGCTGTAGTTGAGTGTTGTTTTTATGATAGTAGGGGTCCTTATGTTCAAAAACAGGGTCAGGTATTTTCTAAGACGTAGAAGCGATCTGAAACCAGTTTTGGTATCCTTAGATGGTCTACATCTGCTGTTGTGCGTTGTGTTTTGATTGCCGATTCTACTTTGGTGTCGATTGACCTGGACACAGTTTGTATTGCAAGTGAAATGTCTTGATTTGACACGTGATTCGGGGTGGACATCGTGATTTGTGTATGTCGTGTGTGCCTGTATGCAAATTTCACTTGCAACAGCGAAGCCCTAGCCAAAGCCCTGTATATATCTACACATTGTAACAATGCGTTACGTAACGAAAGCGCACTCTAACAAGCGCCCCACACCTGTCGGTGAAAAATAACATGGTTTTAGTTTACATTTTTGTATTTTAGCACTATATTATGGGTTGGGTTTTATGAGTTTTCCTCTGTGGTATCCAAGGTCGTTTCAATCTTAATTTTCCTCAACAATAACAATAGCAATAGCAATAGCAATAGCAATAGCAATAGCAATAGCAATAGCAATAGCAATAGCAATAGCAATAACAATAGGGCGACTTTCCCATAGACTTGTGCACAAAACTCCCCCCTTCCTTTTCCCTCTTAATAATATCCTCCAACAACCCAAATGTTCATGCCTGGGTTGTTTCAGCCCAAGGAAGCGATTACTGTCAAAAACAACAGTTAATTCCTTCATTAAAATGTAGTAAAAACAATAGGGCGACACTAATTTGTCGCCCTAATGAGGTGAGTCGCCCTAGTAGAAAAAAAGTCATCAAAAACTGTCACCCTAACATAGCATTCTTTAAAGTGGTGGTGGTGGTGGTGGTGATGATGATGATGAGCTGCTTGCATAACGCAGAGTCTAAAACAAAATGGCGGCTTTCATGGCAATAACAAAATAAAGTTGTAGTCAACATGCCATTTCACACTCTTTCAATATGTTTTATTCTTGACTGCGGGTGGAGCTTCCCTTTAAGCACAATAAGTCAAATCATGTTTGGACTTAAATAAATCCAGAAGGCAGATCATACATCTATGAGTAATTCTACATTGGTAAAACTTGTAGCTTTGCATGGTGAGGATGATAAGTAAGACTAATTGCGGTGACACCATGTGGAATCTCAATTGAGTAGTAATTCGTTCTGAAAAGAACTGGTGGTACAACTCGACGTTTCGATCAGTATGCTCTGATCGTCCTCAGGAGAATGCCGGACTCTGGAAAATGCTGCTGCTTAAGTAGACTGCTGGAGGATCATCCCATGAATGGATGCTGGAGGATTAGTTCGTTGAGGCGCGCAGGCGGGAAACTGTGAGACTATGAGACTAGGATCCTAGGGGTTGGGGGAGAGGAGTGTGTGCTCACTGAACTGAATCAGTTGTTGACAAGCACAGGGGGATGGAGGGTGGTTGACTTAGGATATAGGAGATCCCTCAGTCTGGGGTGGGTTATGGACTTTGGACATAGAAGATCCTTCAGTCTGTAGTAGTGGTCGCCAAATTTCGCTGATGTAGAAGCCGATATCCTGTGGCACAGTGTCGTGTTTGACGATCTCGATGGCCTCTCTGATGCGTCTGGGGTGCCATGTGTCGATGGGTGTGATGAGTTGGGCTGCCTGCCAGTCGATTTGGTGGTCCTTGATGTGCGAGTGCTTGACGATGGCGGACTTCTCGAAATCTCCTCTGCGGCCGTGTGCTCGGTGTTCCTTCAATCTGATGGGGAGGTTGCGTCCTGTTTCCCCGATGTACACCTTACCGCACTCACAGGGGATCCGGTAGACTCCCGCTCTGTTGTTTGGGTCCGGTTTGTCCTTGTGGGTGTGTAGAAGTCCTTGGAGTTTGCTGGGGCTGAGTGGAACACATCGATGCCTGCTCGTCGGAGGATGCGCTGTAGTTTGTGAGACGTCGAACCTAGATAGGGGAGACAAGCAGAGAGGGTTAGATTACTTACCTTTGCTTTCGGGGTTTGGAACCGGCTTCGCTGTGCTGATCTTGCTGGGGTTGTAACCGTTGCGTTTGAGGGTGGTTCGGATGTGCTGTAGTTCCTTGGGAAGGCTGTCCTTGTCACAAATGTTGTAGGCGCGTTGTACGAGGGTACGGTTGACCGATGACTTGATGCTTGGGTGATGGAAGGAGCGCTGGTTCAGGTACCGATCTGTGTGCGTGGGCTTTCTGTAGACGTTGTGGTGTAGGGAACCGTCTGCACTGTAAAAAATTACCGTAATTTTACGCCGAAAAGTTAGTAAATTCTACGGTAAATTACCGTAATCATCCCTTTCTCAATGTTTTACGGCCGAAACCCGTATTATGGCCACTCCCATTGCACTCTGGGATATATCCAATATGTAAATGATCTGACCTTACTTTGACATAGCTTTGCGCTCGAATCATTTCCAATGTTTAAATATTTAAAAACGGGTGATTTCAGGCCATTTTCAAATAATTTATTGTTAATTTTATGATTAAAAAGGTAAGATTTTGATGTTCTTTTCTATGTTTAAGTAAACAAGTACATTCAACATTTTAAATATTGAAATATAGATTATAATTGCATGCCACCATGACTAAAAAGAGTTTCGAAAAGACAGTATATATAAAGGATACATGTTCTGTACATTAGTAACCGGAGAGGTTAGGAGTGGTTGAAAAAAGAACCAGACTACGTGTACGTGTAAGTAAGTGAAAGACATTGTGTACAATAAACAGTTGCATTGATTAATTCCAATATCTGCAGATCCATCCTCATAGCTGATGCAGCGTTCCATCCATAGAAAAGTCCCGTTAAATGTACGGCACAATTTGTAAAACTTCCACCGTAAAAATTACGGTGCTTTACCTGGTAGCTAGGGTGCCAGTAAAAAACGGTAAAAAGCATTTAAAATTACGGTTACCAAATACGTTACCCGTAGTATTAACATACTTTTCACCGTAAAAAAATAATGGTTTAACGTAAAATACAATACGCTCCACACGTAAAAAATACGGTAGAAAGGTGCCAACTCGCTGCACGACTTTCGACCGTAAATGTTACGGGTAATATTTTACAGTGTGGGTTTCTGGACACAAAGGTGTCATCCACGTATCGGAGCCACAGCTTCGGTTGGAGGTCGGCGGTGTTGAGGGAAGAGTTTTCAAACTCTTCCATGAAAATATCAGCAAGGACCGGGGATAAAGGAGATCCCATGGAGGTCCCAGCTGTCTGCTCGTAGAACTTGCCCTGAAACTGAAAACAACTTGAAGAGACACATGTTAGTAGCAAATCATGAATTTGGTCAGGGGTGAGTGATGTGCGATCATCAAGGAAAGATCTTGTACGAGTCTGTCCTTCACCAGGAGGCATGTCTCTGTAGTTGGGACATTTGTGTATAGGGAGACAACATCAAAACTAACCAAGATGTCGCTGGGTTGAAGGGTGAGGCCCCGGGTGATCTCAATGAACTGACCGGAGTTGGACACATGGTGTTGAGTGAGACCCAGCAAGGGTCGGAGGATCTTAGCTAGATGACGGGCTGTGTTGTACGTAGGTGAACCTCTGGAGGCAACGATAGGGCGGAGAGGAACATCAGGTTTGTGAATCTTCGGCTGGCCAAAGAACCTAGGGCAGGAAGAGCTGGATGGTCTGAGATGTCGGTATTGTGTTCGGTCCATGATGACTGTGGCGTTGCCTTTGTCTGCGGTGAGGATGTGGATGGAGCTGTCCCGTTTGATGTCCCGTAAAGCGGAAAGCTCTCCCTTGGAGAGGTTGGGCTTGGCTGGCTTGGCTTTGCGCAAAACATCACTCATCTGTAGTCGGACGTCATCAGCTTCTGTTTTGTTGAGTCGTCGCAGGGCTGGCTCAACTGACTGGATGATTTCTTCCGTTGGGATGGATTTGGGTGTGAGGGCGAAATTCATCCCCAATGACAGTACTGATGTTTCGATAGGCGTGATGGTGCGTTGGCTGAGGTTGACGACGGTGTGTTTCTGGAACGCGTCCTATGAGCGGAGGTGTGAGGGTTGCCTGAGGGATATAGCTGATCCCGTCGGTTTACGTGAAGCGCGGTTGGAGCGAGATATAGAAGATCTCCAAGACTCCGAGTCGGATGGTCGTGGGGATATAGAGGATCCGTTAGACCGGGTGAACGCGCGGGGGAATAGGGATATAGAAGATCCCGTATCCAGTCTACTAGAAGCGCGGTTGGAGTGAGATTTAGGAGATCTCCAGGACTCCGAGTCGGATGGTCGTGGGGATATAGGGGATCCCTTAGACCGGGTGAACGCGCGGGGGAATAGGGATATAGAAGATCCCGTATCCAGTCGTTGAAGTCGCGAAAACTTGCTGATCTGCTTCCGGCGGGTGGTGGTGAACGCGTGTGTACTCGAAGACGAAGTGCGGGTGGTGACTTTCTAGAAATCCTCGGGGTGGAATGTGTCGCGAAATCCTTCTTCTAGGTGGGATAGACTGCGGTCGATGTCGGCGAGGGAGGAACGTGTGGAGGCAATCCTCTCTCGGAGTAAGGAGGCGCTCGCTGAACGTAGGATGCGGCGGGAACGGAGGCTGCGAACTGGGTCATGGAGCTGGAGGCCTGGCGGGATGAGATTAGAGTCTCGGCATCGTTTCAGGAAGGCGAGGTTGTTCATGAGTTTAGAACGTCTGATCGACGCTCGTTCGAACGACCGAACCTTGGTAGTGGTATGCTCCCCGTAGAGCGTAGATAGGTAAAACTTGTAGCTTTGCATGGTGAGGATGATAAGTAAGACTAATTGCGGTGACACCATGTGGAATCTCAATTGAGTAGTAATTAGTTCTGAAAAGAACTGGTGGTACAACTCGACGTTTCGATCAGTATGCTCTGATCGTCCTCAGGAGAATGCCGGACTCTGGAAAATGCTGCTGCTTAAGTAGACTCATCCCATGAATGGATGCTGGAGGATTAGTTCGTTGAGGCGCGCAGGCGCGCAGGCGTACCCTCGTACAACGCGCCTACAACATTTGTGACAAGGACAGCCTTCCCAAGGAACTACAGCACATCCGAACCACCCTCAAACGCAACGGTTACAACCCCAGCAAGATCAGCACAGCGAAGCCGGTTCCAAACCCCGAAAGCAAGGTAAGTAATCTAACCCTCTCTGCTTGTTCGACGTCTCACAAACTACAGCGCATCCTCCGACGAGCAGGCATCGATGTGTTCCACTCAGCCCCCAGCAAACTCCAAGGACTTCTACACACCCACAAGGACAAACCGGACCCAAACAACAGAGCGGGAGTCTACCGCATCCCCTGTGAGTGCGGTAAGGTGTACATCATTAATATCATTCATGGACAGCATGTTCACGAGATAGTTCTACCTCATGGTTATGGATGGCAATCAGTGGGGCGTAGTGGCGTAACTATGGGGGGCATAGGGGCACGTTCCCCCTCCCCAGCCGAGGTCCGTGTCCCCGGGTGCCCCCATTCAGAATTTTGAAAAAGAGGTCCCTATTTGAGACTGCAGGATTCAAGTATTAACATGCCCCCTAACAAAGTAGTGCACGCCCTTGTTCCCCCTGAAAATTGGACCCTAGTTACGCCACTGGTGGGGCGTTATGCACCCTATCATATTTTCGCATGGGCAAAGAGAAATTCACCTATGTTACGGTTTTTATTAAATTAAATATTATTTCCAAGTTCGCACATCATTTTCAGTCAGCTAAGGACAGTTTTTGCATATGTTGATCATAACCCTGTCTTAAATCCTGCTTAACACAAACCATTTGATTCAGCTGCATAACATAGTATATGAAGCCTCTGAGATTCTAATAATAATAATAATAATACAGATTTTTAGCGCGCACATATCCACCCTGCTGGCCGCTCAAGGCGCGGAAACAAAGACAAACATGAATACAAACAATATACAATGATAGTATAGGAAAAACAAATGTACCGAGATACATGTACCTACAATGCAATTACAAATATACATCATCTTTGAAGAGTTGTGACATAAGATGAGTTTTAAGCATCGACTTAAATCTGGTTATACTATGACAAGATTTGAGTTTAGTTGGAAGATGATTCCAGAGTCTAGGAGCTGCGACAGAAAAAGACCTATCACCCCAGTTCCGTTTTGAAGTTGGTTCCTTTAGGAGTGACATGTTGCTGGAGCGCAAATTGCGTGGTGGAGTGTAGACTTTAAGCAGTTCAGAAATATAAATTGGAGCAATGTTATTAAAAGATTTGTGAACAATTATATAAGTTTAAAACATTTCTCAGAAACAGGAAGCCAGTGAGTTCTTTCAAGATTGGCGTGAAATAACAAACAACAAATAACAAATAAGCATAAAACAACAATAACAACAATAACAACAACAATAAATAATAACAATAAATAAATAACAACAATAAATAATAATAATAACAGCAACAATAATAACACAATAATAATAATAACAACAATAAATAATAATAATAATAATAAATAATAATAACAATAAATAATAACAATAAGCAATAATAAATAACAATAATAAATAAATAATAATAAATAATAATAGCAATAATAATAATAATAATAATAACAATAATAACAACATAACAATAATAAGCAACAATAATAATAACAATAAATAATAATAAATAACAATAAATAATAATAATAATAATAAATAATAATAACGCAATAATAATAAATAATAATAATAATAATTAATAATAATAACAATAATAACAATAATAATAACAATAATAACAATAAATAATAATAACAAATAATAATAACATACAACAACATAACAATAACAACAACAACAACAATAACAACAACAACAACAACAACAACAACAACAACAACAACAACAACAACAACAACAACAACAACAACAACAACAATAACAACAACAACAACAATAACAACAACAACAACAACAACAACAACAACAACAACAACAACAACAACAACAACAACAACAACAACAACAACAACAACAACAACAACAACAACAACAACAACAACAACAACAACAACAACAACAACAACAACAACAACAACAACAACAACAACAACAACAACAACAACAACAACAACAACAACAACAACAACAACAACAACAAGTGGACTTATATAGCGCACGTATCCACCAACTAAGTGGTGCTCAAGGCGCATTATATTATTATCCCTGCTCATAAGGCTCATAAATCATTCCTGAAACCATCTCAGCTCCCTGGGGAGTATACAACTCAATTGCTGCCATTTCTAGCGCATATAGAGCAAACCAACTCTGCCTTCACAGGTACCCATTTAACCCCTGGGTGGAGAGAAGCAATTATGATTAAGTGTCTTGCTCAAGCACGGCCGTGATTCGAACCCACATTATGTTGCTAACACCAGAACTTGAATCCGGTAAGCATGACTTTCTGGACAAAGTCACAACACGAGCTGCTGTGTTTTGGATGTGCTGAAGACGAGATATTTGATTCTGCGGGAGACCGTAAAGGAGAGCATTCCCGTTATCGAGCCGTGATGTGACAAACGCATGTATAATTTGTTCAGCAGCACTTTTATTCAAGTATTTCCCAATTCGGCTTATATTTCTGATATGAAATAATGATATGCGAACAATGTTGGAGATATGAGGTTTTAAAGTCATTGTCGAGTCAAATATAACACCCAAATTACGTGCTTGTAATGAGGGGGTTATCTGCAGTCAATGGTGTGATAAATGGAAGCGAAACTTTAGACAATTGCTGACGTGATCCAAATAGAACAAATTCTGTTTTTTCATCGTTCAATTTCAGGAAGTTTTGTCTCATCCAACTTCGAATCTCTTGAATACATTTCTCCAGTGTTTTAATGCAGGAATCGGCAGGTTCTTGAGAAGATTTAAAGTAATGTAAAGCTGCGTGTCATCAGCGTAAACATGGTAATTTAAATTATACTTCAAAATGATATCACAAACTGGAAGGTATAAACAGTAAACCACTGTGGGCCGAGCATAGAGCCTTGGGGTACAGAATAGTCAAGAATAACAGGCTCGGAGATAGCGTTACCAATACTGGAGTGTCGTGGCCGAGCGGTCTAGCTTACCAGATTCAAGTTCTGGTGTTAGCAGCAGAATGTGGGTTCGAATCCGGCCGTGACACTTGTGTCCTTGAGCAAGACCTTAACCATAATTGCTTCTTTCCACCCAGGTGTTAAATGGGTACCTGTGAGGGTAGAGTTGGTTGATTAGCCCTATGCGCTGTAATGGCAGCAATTGAGCTGTATACTCCCAGGGAGCTGAGATGGTTTCAGGAATGATTTATGAGCCTTATGAGCAGGGGTAATATAATGCGCCTTGAGCACCACTCAGTTGGTGGATACGTGCCTATAATCCTGAATTATTATTACATTATAATTATGTAGTAGAGGAATGCATTTTTAACATCAGGGAATAATTGTACACTTTCATTCATGCTAATTTGCTAAAGCAAAAGGGGTTTAATGAGTGCGACTGAGTTGATAATTTTCAGCCACCTTGGGTTTGTCAGTCAGAGATGCTTCCGGCACAAACCACAGGGTTCTGGCTCTGCTCAAATCAAGATAATGCCACTCAAAATACTGATGAGAGTTTTCTTTTCTCTTTTTGTCTATGCTGCCCAACCCAGCTGCTGGGAGTTGCTCAGGCAACGTAGATGCAGTTACTGTAACACAAGACGGAAGCACCTACATCTTTGAAGGCGAGTGTCATGAAGCAAGATGTCAATTAACAATCGATATTATATTACATTACTGTCTTACTATCATGTGACTTATACAGCATAAGTCTTTGCTAAACTATTAGGCTTCCATAATGAAATCTATCAAACCAGTTCTGGGCCACAAGATTATTGTATAAGTTTGAACTGCGTTTAATTTTCAAACTTTGAAGTGAAATATTCTTTGGTACAATTTCGTTTTGTATGTAATATGCCACTGAACCCCTGGAATTACAACTTTTAATTATGATTCCATGGTTCATTGACACGTCCAATCATCCTATCATTTCGTCCATATTCTCGTCCGACAAAATCACACTCTTGATATGATCCATGAAACCTTTCCCAATATGACATTTATTTTCATTCAATTTTGTATATCAAAGATTACACCTTGTCTTTTTTTAATGCAGAAATGTTCAATTTTTTTCATAATTATGTGAAGATATTTGAATGAACAGTTCTGGAAATATAGTGACGGCTTTTATAATCGACAATCGTCGGATGCTTTTTTTTCTACGTCAATAGCGGCTCTTCATTTTTTTCTCCCATATTGTCTTACTTTTGCAGGAAGTGAAGTATGGAAGTATGAAGCTGGACTCGACCAAGTAGCAGCAGGATTCCCAAATCAATCGCGTCCAGTTTTGCCGGGCTTCAAATGGCGTTGATGCTGCTCTGCACTACCCAAATGAAAAACATACATTTTAAGGTACCATATATAAAGGAAACGGAGTTGTGCACCACTGTTAATGCCCCCACACTGGATAGCCGCCCATGGCTGGTTCAGTGGCCTGGGTGACCAATCAGTCGGGTCATTATTCTAAAATAATAAAAACACGTTTGTATTAAAACATTTGTATTTTCAGGGAAGTCAGTACTGGTGCTTCACAAATGAAGCGATGGATGCTGGGTACCCGCTAGACATCGGTAGATACTGGCACGGTCTACCTGACAATCTAGATGCTGCCTTTGGCTGGAGTGGAAACAACAAGACTTATTTTATCAAAGGTAAGTAGAAATGCCGCGATTACACTT
>CM055821.1:23490288-23521890 GCA_029582265.1 Zoroaster sp. YZ-2022 | reverse complement strand
CTTTACGTCTTCTAAGTACTTTTTACCAGCTCTGCAGATTCATTTACGTTTTGGCTTTCTTAATCCGTTCTTACATGCATTATGACTTATCTGGGGATTTTTTGTTGTATTGATGTATGTTCACCCCCCCCCCCCTTTTTTTAAATTATGTTTTGCTTTGATGTTTTACATAATAAGCTTAAATATTTTATTTTATTGCTTTATAAATATATATATATATTTTTCTTACATGCATTATGACCTACCTGGGATCTTCTGTTGTTAGATGATGTATGTTCACCACCACCCTATTTGAATTACTGTAAATTTGCTCTGTAATGTTCTACATAATAAGTTTACACCTTTAATTTTTTTTATAAACATCTCTTTTTTATTTGTTTCTTACATGCATTATGACTTTTCTGGGATCTCCTGTTGTTTGATGTATGTCCACCACCCTTTTTCGAACTACTGTTAAAACCCTTAAGTGCGTAAACTGCCAGTAGCCTACTGGTCAATTAAGCATTTTTGTTAATTATTCTGGGTATGAAATTAGTTGAAACCCCATTTTCCTTGACTTTGTACATTATACGCTTGAGAAACATATTGCAGAGTTTGAGTGGCCACCATGCGGTCGTTTAGGAGCGGCATTGTTTACAAGTAGGGTCAGGCGAGGTCAGCTCCCAAGGGATTTCCCCATTGAAATTGTACAGCAACATAATCTTTAGAGGTAATTGACCCAGCTGCCAGACAGGCTACTGTCAAGGAGTGTTTGATACATTGTACGTTTTTATGAATGAGTTGTTTACTACTAGGTCTGTGGGGGTTGGGGGTTGGGGGAGGTTAGGGGCGGGCTTTGAAGCAAGCCTGACTGAAAACAGCTGTTTGACTTGGCTGTAAACGACTGTTTGACTCACGTGGCGTGAAGGGAGCTATGTCTGGAAGTAATAATTGTTTGGCATGCGCCAAGCGTATCTAGCTATAAGCGGAGGAAGAGTAGGTTTTGACTGCCCATTTAGCCGCCCCATCCCCTTTTTTCGATGGTGGGAGGTGGGTTTTCAAAGTGTATAACATGGAGCTATAAAAAAGGATGGTGTAAACAAATGAGTGGACCTTGAAAATGCCAGGGGACATGGTGGACAGACATGATTTATTCAGCTCTATGGTTTATTACAACAGTCGTACAGTGAGACAAGGGACACTGCAGGGGAATCTGGTACCCTGTAGCTCATGTAACCAAAAATAATAACAAACATAACAGGGGGTTATTTTCGGACATAAAGAAAAAGAAAAACCTACCGCCCCCCCTGCAAAAAATCATGAATCCTCCCCTGAAAAGGGTGGAAATATATTATGGGAATTCCGACGCGGATCCAGGGTGGGGGAGAGTGGGGAGGGGGAAAAAAACCAAATAATACAAAACATAACAGGTGGTTATTATCAGAAAAAAAAAAATGAAAAATCTTGACCCCCCACCCTGCCCTCCCCCCCTTAAAAATTCCTGGATCCGCCCCTGAAACGGTTATATACAAACTCTAGACTATCTGAAAGAATGTGGGAATGCTAGAAGAACGATTATGCAACGGTATATGCCCCCATTCATTGAGTTACGCGTGCCAGTTGTCGACTGGCAGCTCCTGTTATAGTGTATAAAAACGGATCGCGCGCACTTAAGGGTTTTAATTTGCTCTCCAATGGTTTACACAATAAGTTTATTTAGTTTATTTATTTTATTGTTTTAATAAATATTTCTTTCTTTTTTGTTTCTTAATACGTGCATCATGAGCTTCCTGGGGATCCTCTGTTGTTTGATATATGTTTACCATCCCCTTTTGAATTACTGTGTATTATTTTGTTTTGCTCTAAATTATTTTCCTTAATAAGTTTATAACTTTTATTGTTTATAAAGATCTCCTTTTTTTTCTGTGTAATAGTTTTAATACCAATTTTATTTTAAATTTTATACATTGTACTTTTAATATTGTTACTATTCCTGTAATTCTGCCGCTGGCGGCGATTTGAATAGATTTTTAATAAACCATTGAATAACAATAATAACATTACATCAAGGCAAGTACTACATACTCATTCCTATAATGATCTAAAGACCATTACATCAATGTAAGTACTACATACTCATTCCTATAATGATCTAAAGACCATTACATCAATGTAAGTACTACATACTCATTCCTATAATGATCTAAAGACCATTACATCAATGTAAGTACTACATACTCATTCCTATAATGATCTAAAGACCATTACATCAAGGCAAGTACTACATACTCATTCCTATAATGATCTATAAAGACCATTACATCAAGGCAAGTACTACATACTCATTCCTATAATGATCTATAAAGACCATTACATCAAGGTAAGTACTACATACTCATTCCTATAATGATCTAAAGACCATTACATCAAGGTAAGTACTACATACTCATTCCTATAATGATCTAAAGACCATTACATCAAGGCAAGTACTACATACTCATTCCTATAATGATATAAAGTGTAGTAAAACTGCAGTGGATTTTAGTAAGGGTTGTTTGACAGCTAAACAAAATGAATGATTAATTTGTTATTTATTTATTTATTCTTTTGTGAATCTTGTAGGTATTTGAAGTCCCTAGTGGTGCCACGGGTTGTCTGACAGCTAAACATAATCTAGATCCTCCACACTACGATGGAATCCAATCTATTGCTTTTCATAACAATCTCCCATCAGATATTCGTCATACTAGTGAACTTCAGATGTTTAAAAGTAAACTTAAGACTCATTTATTTTAGCTTTGTTGTACATCTTATTTTATTCACTGTTAATTTTAGAATTACATCTCATTTTATTCACTGTTAATTTCAGAAATTATTAAGTTGATCCATTTTGTAAAGCGCTGTGATACCTTTCAGTCGTGTAAGAGCGCTATATATAAATGCTATTATTATTATTATTATTATAAACAGCTTTTGTTTAGTGGCTCAAGGGATGCCTGCATCAAGAAATGGGACATTGAAAAGAAACAACAACTCAAGGTACAAACATAAAACAAATAAAAATTGTATTCATTTATCCATGTTTTATTTTTATTTTAAAGGTAATTTTGGGTAAAATAAAATTTAATCTGGAATAAAATAATATTTGGCAGTATACATCAGATCAACAAAGAGTTGATTATTCTTTGTTATAAAGAACAAAAATACAAGTTCATTCTGTTCTCGTTTTTGTTTTTGTTTTTGTTTTTGTTTTTGTTTTTGTTTTGTTTGTTTTTTTGTTTTTTGGGGGGCGGGGGACCCAGTATTTGGGAGAAGCTAATTAAGACCTTTGTGAGAATTTGGTTTATTTGAGAAGCCAAAAGCTTTACAAATATGATCATATGGATGACAGACCCAGTGACATGCAGTCTATACTGTCAAGTCAGATTTGTCATGTCGGTGTTCTTTGCATGGAGCTAGCTGTCCATCCTAAGTAAAGACACTACATGTACGTATATGGATGACAGACCCAGTGACATGCAGTCTATACTGTCAAGTCAGATTTGTCATGTTGGTCTTCTTTGCATGGGGCTAGCTGTCCATCCTAAGTGAAGACACTACATGTACGTATATGGATGACAGACCCAGTGATGCAGTCTATACTGTCAAGTCAGATTTGTCATGTTGGTGTTCTTTGCATGGGGCTAGCTGTCCATCCTAGGTGCAAAAACTCTGTCACAATATCCAAGATATTCAGAACAATATGGCAGAACAAAAATTCCACACACCATGTTATTTCCCACCCCTTCATATTACTTGACTACCAAGACAGAAAATGTCTTTTGGAGTCATTAGATAAATTATATACATTATATACAGTTGTATGAACGTTTGCCCGATTGTGCGGCCTCTCTTAGCCACCATACTTTGTATATGGGAAATTTGGTCTGGTAAACGTATTTCACTGGTTGGCCAAACAAAACAAAAAGATTACAAAAACAAGAAAAAAGAGCGCGTCAGCGCATCGATTATGAAGCTGACCTATGACCAGCAACCGCAGGCGTTTTTTGGCCTATATATTATGAATACTATATGCAGGGGTCATATGTGACACAGGTAAATAGTCTCCGAGTATAGGCATGAGGGATTCTATCTATGTTGGAGTTACACACATTTACAAAGGTGAATATTAGAAAAGGTGATTTATTTGTAAATGCTTTTTCAGGAATCCAAAGTACAATGTCTGCACAGACTACTTTGATAACATTACAAATTAAAATATATTAAAATATAAATCATATCAACTGAAGCCTATATCGCCTACTGCTGCAACCTGATTCTTAAAAATCAAGTAGAATCATGGTTTAAATTGTTATCGTGTAAATGATTCAAATAGATTCCAAAACAAAATCACACAATGTATTTTACAGTAATACACCATGCAGTGTACAATTACAAGTTACATTTACTCTACTTCGTTTAATCCATTAAGAATATCAATTTCTTTTCATGCACGCTTTAGAGGTTTAACTTTAAATTAAAATTATTAATTTCATTGCAAATTAGACCTTCAAGGTTTGATATGACATTTATCCTGTATTAAATGGATTAATACTCTGTTATATAGCAAACATTTATGGGAAAAAGGAGCATCTTGCATAAATAAAGTAGAAGTGTCATACAAAAAAAATTGTTTTGCATTACCTTTATTTAAAATAACCACCCAAAAATTAATCACTTGGTTTATTAATGAAGATTAATACGTTAATCGATTTAAATATTTCAACAAAACATACTGACAATAAATAACCCAAAAAGTACTTTTTAAGGATAACAAAAGCATCACAAATTGTCATATGGGGTAGGCAAGGGGGTAGATCCAGTGTGATTAATAAATTTAATTTAAAGTTAAACCTCTAAAGCGTGCATGAAAAGAAATTGATATTCTTAATGGATTAAACGAAGTAGAGTAAATGTAACTTGTAATTGTACACTGCATGGTGTATTACTGTAAAATACATTGTGTGATTTTGTTTTGGAATCTATTTGAATCATTTACACGATAACAATTTAAACCATGATTCTACTTGATTTTTAAGAATCAGGTTGCAGCAGTAGGCGATATAGGCTTCTGAAGTTGATAAGGATTTATATTTTAATATATTTTAATTTGTAATGTTATCAAAGTAGTCTGTGCAGACATTGTACTGTGGATTCCTGAAAAAGCATTTACAAATAAATCACCTTTTCTAATATTCACCTTTGTAAATTTGTGTAACTCCAACATAGATAGAATCCCTCATGCCTATACTCGGAGACTATTTACCTGTGTCACATATGACCCCTGCATATAGTATTCATAATATATAGGCCAAAAAACGCCTGCGGTTGCTGGTCATAGGTCAGCTGCATAATCGATGCGGTGACGCGCTCTTTTTTCTTGTTTTTGTAATCTTTTTGTTTTGTTTGGCCAACCAGTGAAATACGTTTACCAGACCAAATTTCCAATATACAAAGTATGGTGGCTAAGAGAGGCCGCACAATCGGGCAAACGTTCATACAACTATGTGAAAAGTCGTTTAACACACAGCGCGGCAGAATTCCAATTGATCCAGGAATTTTGGCTGCAATTGTGCATCGTTTCATAGCAACAACAACAAAAATAATCTAGACATTTAGGTGTTTATCCTTTGGACGAACACAGAGCTGTTATGTTAATGACGTTGTGTTGTTTACAGTTAATGACCTTGACCTTAGATACTTAATGGGGTATGCCATGAACTATTTCAACGGAGACTGATATTGAGGGTGTCTTGTTTTGTCCTGTTTGGACTGGAAGGAAAGGTCAAAGTAGGGTCGTGTTTGTGAATTTAATGTCAGATAAGTTGTAAGGTACAGGAGTCTGCATGAAATGATCTTGACCTTTGTTTTTGCAAGGTGTTTGTCCTTCGGACGAACACAAAGCTGTTACGATTCATAATGTGTGGTTTTGTTTGCATTTCATTCGTGAGGATGTTTGGGTGCAGTCAAAACATAATAAAAATTCCTCAGTACTATTTTTGTTCTAACATGTTAAAGAAACTTCATCGCATTTTGTTTGCACCCTAAAATATTGATTTTTATTCAAACTTCCTGTTGAACCGGAAGTAGAGGTCATTATGAGGTCACAATACCACAGCGCACATTCACAGTACCCATCAAGTCTGTAACTGCAAAAAGTATAAGTATCGATTGTATACTTCTTGAGTTATGGTTCAAAATGGATTTGCTAATTAAATATTCATGAGACTGTAAATGGAAACCGGATGACGTCACGATGACGAAATTTAGTTTTTCATACTAAGTTTACAATTTGGTGTATAGTTTGACCCAATACAATAAGGTTTAATTTTCGGCCCTTTGCATTGTACACTGTAATTTGCAACGCTAAAAACAATGGTTATGTCACTTTTAAAACCGGTGACTTGAGGGCGCTATATGAGTTTTATGGTGGACAGGTCTTAATAGATTTGTCAACTACCAAATTAAGAATTGTTGACTGGTAATGCACAGGCTATAGAAGACAGCCACTACAGGGCTGAGTGAGACACGAACAAAATCTGTAAAAAGTACAACTCTACATTAAATATATAGAAAACTGTTTTAAAGAACTTACAAAATAAATAATAAGTGGGTCTTTCCACACTAATGGGTATACATATGATAACTATTGGAGTGTGACATGGGAGGGTCAAATAAAGGCAACTATTTTGTCCTAATCTATTCCTGAACATTCCTTAGCATTTAATGATTGTGCATAACAAATAAGAAAATAATATTGGTACTTAAGAAATTACAGGATCATCTTTAAGACATGATGTTTGTAACATGGACAGACATGATGTTTGTAACATGGACAGGAAAGTGACAATAGAATGAAATAATTGCTCAAATGCTTTTTCATTTACATCCCTAACCACTTTTTACGAAGCCCGGGAAAGGACAGTTGTAAGAAATACAATTCAATGGAGTAATCCGTGCGCACAGATTAGTAATCCGTTCGCACGGATTAGGAATCCGTTCGCACAGATTAGTAATCCGTTCGCACGGATTAGTAATCCGTTCGCACGGATTAGGAATCCGTTCGCACGGTTTAACAATCCGTTCGCAAGGTTTAGTAATCCGTTCGCACGGATTAGGAATCCGTTCGCACGGATTAGGAATCCGTTCGCACGGTTTAACAATCCGTTCGCACGGTTTAGTAATCCGTTCGCACGGATTAGGAATCTGTTCGCACGGATTAGGAATCCGTTCGCACGGATTAGGAATCCGTTCGCACGGTTTAACAATCCGTTCGCACGGTTTAGTAATCCGTTCGCACGGATTAGGAATCCGTTCGCACGGATTAGGAATCCGTTCGCACGGATTAGGAATCCGTTCGCACGGATTAGGAATCCGTTCGCACGGTTTAACAATCCGTTCGCACGGTTTAACAATCCGTTCGCAGGGTTTACTAATCCGTTCGCACGGATTAGGAATCCGTTCGCACGGATTAGTAATCCGTTCGCACGGTTTAACAATCCGTGCGCACGGTTTAGCAATCCGCCACACGCATGCGTTACACACGTACGTTAGTTGATTCAAGATGGCGGAGGTCAATGGAAGTAGTTGTTCTGATGATGACCTTATTGGATTACTAATCCGTGCGAACGGATTACTAAACCGTGCGAACGGATTACTAATCCGTGCGAACGGATTACTAATCCGTGCGAACAGATTACTCCATTGAATTTTTTTTCTTACCACTGTCCCTTCCCGGGCTTCGTACCTTTTGGATTGTTATGAGCCAAAACTAAGACATCTTCTGGGTATTTAAGAAATTAGCATGTGAAATATACCCCGTATGTAACGTGGACAGACAATTTGTGACAAATGTCTGTCCACGTTACAAACATAATTTTTTGAAGATGATCCCCTGTTATTTGTTTAATACCAGGAGGGTTGTCTTGATTTTTTCAGGTAACAATCCTTAGGGAAATACCATTATAAAGGGACAACATGTGGGTGAATAAATCTGTTCTATTAGTACTTTTAGTCAATTTCTAAATAAATGTCTGTCCATGTTACAAACATATTGTAATTACTTAATTACTTAGAAAGTTGTCTTAATTTTTGAAAAGCACAATCCTCAAGGCACTTGGAATGTACACAGAAAAAGTTAAGAGTAAAAAGTACTTAATTTTATTATCAATGTCCCATGTTCCTTAAATGTCACACTTTGTACATTAGTGTGGAAAGACACAAATACATAATTTTGTAAGTTAAGGTTGGTGTTAAAAGGAAAGACAAAGTGTGTGTCAGAGCTATAAGAAATAGTTTGCGTGGGTAGTGAACTCATTGTACAGTTATCCTTCAAATTACATTGTGTTGTGACCTCGTATAAGTTTGTAAGGGGATCTTAACAAGGTAAGGATGTGTTCCTTGTAGAAAAGATGCACTATTGTGTTTCTGTATGTGACTAACAGGTAGTCGTAACAGCTAATTAAAGTTATTGCTTGAAGGTGGGCTTATCGTCACGATCAACAGGACATGGAATCAGAGTTCAAGTTCTAGTTTAACCCAGTGACTGAAAATAATACTCACATAATAAGGTCATATTCGTGTTGCTGCTGCATAAATGAGCCAGTAATTGTTAGTCACTGTGTTCAGGACGCCGATTCCATGCCCTGTTTGTAGAAAGTCTGCTCTGATCGTGACGATACTGTCCCTTTAACATCTTTACACCAATTCTGTTTATAGGATTGATGGTCAGTACTATCCCAGTGCGTGCATACAAATAAATAGGTACTTTACTACTTAACGTTAATTTGTGCACAAACTGAAGGGAGGAATTTTTTTGAGAAAACAAAAATTACAAAATACGGTTGAGTAATTCGAAAATAGCGGAATTCATGCTCAATTCCCTATAACCAATCTTCCCAAGCCTTCCCGGTTGATATCTGATCGTCGGAGTGAGTGAATGGTTCAGTTTTCAAAGTCCTTATTTCAGTTACGACGGTGCTAGTGGTTGTTCCGCCATATTGCTACTGGTTAACCTAACGATGTGTATATTGCTGCACTTACACGTACGTAAAACAATGGGACTTAACGTTACGAAAATGTCCAGCCTCTTTTACAATTTTCCTTTTGCTAGAAATGTATGCTATCATATGAAAAGAATACTCACCGCTTTTCATCCTCGTCGCCAATGTAATGGACTCATTATAATTATCAAAATGAAACTGAAAGGAATCGGACGCACTCTGCTTTCATTTCATTTAGGAATGCAATGACTACACAACGTGTGTGGACTACTATATGGAATCTATGTATTATTATTGCGTACAATGATCGTAATTAATTGGACTCGCAAACAAGTCCCACGTCATGTCTGTTTGTGTATTATGTACAAAGATATATGGAGAATTACTGCCGAATAAGGAAGCGATTTGGTCACATCAACTTTTTCAGTGCATGTGTTTTGTACACAGATACAAAATGCGCTATAAATGATGTCATGATGACGTCACAGGACATTGCAGGCCAAAAGGCACATCTACAGTACCCCACAAATGTATAACTGAAAAAAGTTTGATGATCGGGTGTATACTTCTTGAGCTATGGTGATAACAAGATTGCCTAATTAAATATTCACGTGACTATAACTAAGCTAATTAATTAAGGATTTTAGTCTAATGACATTTAGAAACTACGTCAAGGCATAAGCTTCCATATGGTATATGATTTGACTCTTTCTGATATTCCTAAGAAGGACTTTTGCCACCAAGACCTCTCACACGTTAAGGCAATAGGGTTTGGTTGGAAATAAAGAATAATAAAAAATAAAAAAATCTTGACAGAAACAATAGCTGTTCCGACTATCAGGTCGTAACAGCTAATAACTAAATAAAAAAAGATGAACAGGTCTAAATAAACTAAAAATGCCGATACTCAGGTCTGAAGCCAGAAACCGGAAACCGGACACTTTTTAGGACTAATGTGATTCCTTTGCTCCAAATCTTGAACATCTCTTCACCAAACCCATTTCACACCCCCACTGGAACGATTTGACAGCTCAGATATGACAGATAGGGGAACATCAAAAAGAAAGCCCATTTCAACTATAGGCCTATTATACAAACATCCCCATTGAAATGTAGATACATAGTTCTCTAATAATGGCCAACAGAGGGCGCTATTTTCATTTGGCATAATTTAAATGTAAATGTATGCAAAACTGGCAAGTTTTGTGACTAGATTTATATTTTAGCAATCTACATGTAATTGTTTCCACGCTCTGGATATGCGCCGCGATAATCACTTTCTGAACACATTCATTTTTTTACAGTGCATGCCCCATGGTTGGCCGTAAAAAATGGCGTGAATTTGAATGTTCTTTAACGAAAATGAACAAAAAAGTGTTGATATTGGCCGGGAAAACCTATATTATTAGTATTTCGCGTTAGCAGCACCACATGAAAAAGAAATAATTATTATCACGTCTATGACATTTTGTGCTAGGCCAGTCACCGTTGTTATCTCCCATGCTCCTATCTTTAGGTGCACTTCAGCCAATTAGGGACAGTGTTTGCCGGGTAACCGGCGTCAACTTCGGACTGCCCATCGTTATAGCGGTAGTACTCTCCATTCGAGCTGAAGAAATACGTTCGGGAGTTGAACCACTGAGTGGCAGCACTCACTTGGTTGCCGGGGATGTTCCACAAACTCAAGGGTGAAGGGTAACCCGATTCGACGGTATCACTGGACACGGACTAGCGGTAGTACTGATCATCTGGAGGGCAAAAATATTAAAAATCATTCATCTATTGGAATCATTCGGGGCACAGTTCAACTGTGTTGCTAAAGTTACCCTGGTTTTAGTAATTGATGACAAATTGTAACAAATTGATGGTCTCGCTCAATATCAAGGTCGAACTGAGCAACTAAAGCCATAAAAAGCCATGCATCAGACTGTTTCTCGATATACCGTACACTCACAAAGTATAAATTGAAGTGACATAGTCCACAGGTGTAGCCACGAAAAAAAAAACTTACGTAGCAGATATATTAGTACTGTGGTTTTGAATTGTTTCTGCCTTGGTTATGGCAACAGGAGGATGGGTTTACCTCGTTGATCCCGTTGGCTAGGCCTATGACGTCTCTGAATGAGTTTTTACCCAAAGTGTAATCGCGGCATTTCTACTTACCTTTGATAAAATAAGTCTTGTTGTTTCCACTCCACACAAAGGCAGCATCTAGATTGTCAGGTAGACCGTGCCAGTTTCTACCGATGTCTTGCGGGTACCCAGCATCCATCGCTTCATTTGTGAAGCGCCAGTACTGACTTCCCTGAAAATACAAATGTTTTAATACAAACGTTTTTTTATTATTTTAGAATAATGACCCGACTGATTGGTCACCCAGGCCATTGAACCAGCCATGGGCGGCTATCCAGTGTGGGGGCATTAACAGTGGTGCACAACTTCCGTTTCGCTTTATATATGGTACCTTAAAAATGTATGTCTTTTCATTTGGGTAGTGCAGAGCAGCGTCAACGCCATTTGGAAGCCCGGCAAACACTGACGCGATTGATTTGGGGAATCCCGCTGCTACTTGGTCGAGTCCAGCTTCATACTTCCATACTTCACTTCCTGCAAAAGTAAGACAATATGGGATAAAAAAATGAAGAGCCGTTATTGACATAGAAAAAAAAGCATCCGACCATTGTCGATTATAAAAGCCGTCACTATATTTCCAGAACTGTTCATTCAAATATCGTCACATAATTATTTAAAAAAATTGAACATTTCCGCATTAAAAAAAGACAAGGTGTAATCTTTGATATACAAAATTGAATGAAAATAAATTTCATAGTGGGAAAGGTTTCATGGATCATATCAAGAGTGTGATTTTGTCGGACGAGAATACGGACGAAATGATAGGATGATTCGACGTGTCAATGAACCATGGAATCATAATTAAAAGTTGTAATTCCAGGGGTTCAGTGGTATATTACATACAAAACGAAATTGTACCAAAGAATATTTCACTTCAAATTTTGAAAATTAAACGCAGTTCAAACTTATACAATAATCTTGTGGCCCAGAACTGGTTTGATAGATTTCATTATGGAAGCCTAATAGTTTAGCAAAGACTTATGCTGTATAAGTCACATGATAGTAAGACTGTAATGTAATATAATATCGATTGTTAATTGACATCTTGCTTCATGACACTCGCCTTCAAAGATGTAGGTGCTTCCGTCTTGTGTTACAGTAACTGCATCTACGTTGCCTGAGCAACTCCAAGCAGCTGGGTTGGGCGGCATAGACAAAAAGAGAAAAGAAAACTCTCATCAGTATTTTGAGTGGCATTATCTTGATTTGAGCAGAGAGCCAGGAACCCTGTGGTTTGTGCCGGAAGCATCTCTGACTGACAAACCCAAGGTGGCTGAAAAATTATCAACTCAGTCGCACTCATTAAACGCCTTTTTGCTTTAGCAAATTAGCATGAATGAAAGTGTACAATTATTCCCTGATGTTAAAAAATGCATTCCTCTACTAAATAATTATAATGTAATAATAATAATCTGTGGACTTATATAGCGCACGTATCCACCAACTGAGTGGTGCTCAAGGCGCATTTTATTATTACCCCTGCTCATAAGGCTCATAAATCATTCCTGAAACCATCTCAGCTCCCTGGGGAGTATACAGCTCAATTGCTGCCATTACAGCGCATATAGGGCTAATCAACCAACTCTACCCTCACAGGTACCCATTTAACCCCTGGGTGGAAAGAAGCAATTATGGTTAAGTGTCTTGCTCAAGGACACAAGTGTCACGGCCGGGATTCGAACCCACATTCTGCTGCTAACACCAGAACTTGAATCCGGTAAGCTAGACCGCTCGGCCACGACACTCCAGTATTGGTAACGCTATCTCCGAGCCTGTTATTCTTGACTATTCTGTACCCCAAGGCTCTATGCTCGGCCCACAGTGGTTTACTGTTTATACCTTTCCAGTTCGTGATATCATTTTGAAGTATAATTTAAATTACCATGTTTACGCTGATGACACGCAGCTTTACATTACTTTTAAATCTTCTCAAGAACCTGCCGATTCCTGCATTAAAACACTGCAGAAATGTATTCAAGAGATTCGAAGTTGGATGAGACAAAACTTCCTGAAATTGAACGATGAAAAAACAGAATTTGTTCTATTTGGATCACGTCAGCAATTGTCTAAAGTTTCTCTTCCATTTATCACAATTGGTGACTCGCAGATAACCCCCTCATTACAAGCACGTAATTTGGGTGTTATATTTGACTCGACAATGACTTTAAAACCTCATATCTCCAACATTGTTCGCATATCATCATTTCATATCAGAAATATAAGCCGAATAAGGAAATACTTGAATAAAAGTGCTGCTGAACAAATTATACATGCGTTTGTCACATCACGGCTCGATAACGGGAATGCTCTCCTTTACGGTCTCCCGCAGAATCAAATATCTCGTCTTCAGCACATACAAAACAGAGCAGCTCGTGTTGTGACTTTGTCCAGAAAGTCATGCCATATCACGCCAATCTTGAAAGAACTGCACTGGCTTCCTGTTTCACAGAGAAATGTTTTTAAACTTATGCTAATTGTTCACAAATCTTTTAATAACATTGCTCCAATTTATATTTCTGAACTGCTTAAAGTCTACACTCCATCACGCAATTTGCGCTCCAGCAACGTGTCACTCCTAAAGGAACCAACTTCAAAACGGAACTGGGGTGATAGGTCTTTTTCTGTCGCAGCTCCGAGACTCTGGAATCATCTTCCAACTAAACTCAAATATTGTCATAGTATAACCAGATTTAAGTCGATGCTTAAAACTCATGTTATGTCACAACTCTTCAAAGATGATGTATATTTGTAATTGCATTGTAGGTACATGTATCTCGGTACATAATTTTGTTTTCCTATGCTATCATTGTATATTGTTTGTATTCATGTTTTTCTTTGTTTCCGCGCCTTGAGCGCCCAGCAGGGTGGATATGTGCGCGCTAAAAACCTTTATTATTATTATTATTATTAGAATCTCAGATGCTTCATATACTATGTTATGCAACTGAATCACATGGTTTGTGTTAAGCAGGATTTAAGACAGGGTTATGATCAACATATGCAAAAACTGTCCTTAGCTGACTGAAAATGATGTGCGAACTTGGAAATAATATCTACAAAGCTGTTTTTGTATAAATAACTTTGTTGTTTAAACGTGATTGTTTAGCCGGAAGTTTAAAGGTGGCCTTATTTTAATGATGTATAAATGATACATCTATGATTGTTTACTTAAAGTCTATGAGGCCTTGAGTTAAGAACTGTATGAAGAGTAACTTTAGTAGGAATAACTTTCCTGTTATTATTTCGTCCTGTATTGGAAAGAGCCTCATACCACTGTGTGAGTAGAAATTATACAATCAGTGCCAATCATTCCCTTGCTGTGAATTAATGAAGAGATTATAAGTGAATTGTTTCTGTAATTGTTTGGGAATATCAGTGTAATTAACGTTAGTCGATACGTAGGTGAAGCGCCTATATTGGAGAACGTTGCAATTAATAAAGAAGAGATTCCGTCCATTCACCGTGGTCCTCCCCATCCCTGTAAGGTGAATGTACTTGTGTGTCTGTGTCCGTGCCTGAGTCGACAAAGTAAAGGTGCGTTGCTGGCCTGGCCGTAGACTGCCGCCAAATAGATCTGCCTCCCTGGTCTCAGAAGTTTGACTGCTCGCTGACAACGGCTCGGCATCGTCGTTTTTTTTTTTTTTTTTTTTTTTTTTGTATCTTCGGTCGGTCGGTTGGTCGGTCGGTCGTCTGGCAAAACTCCATCATCCATGGTATAGGTAACATTGTTTCATTAATCTGATGCCATATTGTGAAATATTCTGTTTAGTAACCCCTTCAAAGCCTTGCAGAGAAAACCCAACTGTTGGACTGGAAATATCAATCAGACCAATTTAACAATAACATGGAGACCGAGAATAACAAAATTAAGCACATTAATGCCTTTCTCTGTTTTATTAGTACATATATGTGGCTATAGTAAAGGCCTTCAGGTGAAACCTCGTCGGTCGAGTTGGCACCTTTTGCGACACGGCCGAGAAGAGGGCGAAGAGATTCATCCGTAATGTGGACAAAAATGGAAACGGATTGAAGATAAGCTCTTTATCAACACCTGTACTCTAACACACATACGAACGTAAACAGAAAGTAGCGATCGCGGGTCACTTGGGGTCACAACAATTAACCAATGAGAGCTCAGAGATATTGGAGTGTACCAGCGCCTTTGAATAATTGTGGTAGAGAAGAGCGAATTTCCCAGGGTTTATGAGCAGGGATTTTATATTTGACCCTGCAAGTGAACCTCCTGAACAAAGAATGGAGAAATCATAATTTTGGCAAGTGAAATAGTGCCACTACGCACACATATAGGTGACACACTTTACCCAAGTGATATAAAGTCCACAAATTAATGATTTGTCTGGCACAGCTTAGACTCACAATGTATTTCCATTTTTTTGTCATGATGAAGTTGCATCATCTTACATACCTCGAATTATGTGACATGCCTCGAATTATGTGACATGCCGTCAGTATGTTTGATAACGTCCTCACAGATCAGATAGGGTTAATATACAGATGGAAATATAACAAACGTATGTGCAAGCGCGTCGGTCGAGCTGGCACCCCGTGAGACATGGCTGAGGAGAGATTGATACTTGGGGAAGAGGCTCGGCCATAAGCGAGTATGGATATGAGTGAGATCGGATTGAAGATTTTGGAGCTTTAAGCAATTATTAATAATGAACCATTCCCCGTTTTGAGAGAGGTTATGTCATAAGGAACATACATTTTATTATCTAAACACACAGGAAAATAAATTTAAAAAGTAAAAAGTCAATTTCTCAGACCCCATTTTGTCTCGAATTCAGAAAAAGACCAATGTCCACTGGGGGAAACAAAACTTCCTGACGTCGAACTTGTACTGACACCCTTCAGTGGATAAAATCACTCAAATATGTTGTAATAACACTGAAAATATCAGCGATGTTGCAAGTGTAAACGTAGGAGAGGCCATTTGTTTTCTAAATTTGAGACAAACGGGGTTCGGACAAAATTACTTTTTACAAAATTGTATGTTGGGGTGATGTAATCAAACTTATGTTGTTTGGTTTTCTTAGACATAAGCTCTCTAATGTAAGAAAGTAAATTATTCATATTTGCTTCGAGCCCCTCTTCTCGCAAATAATCTATATAGGCCTAATCCTGTACTCAGGAACACACGCTGAAACTGCTGATTATATTTATTCGTTTTAAAATGCCGCCATGATAATTAACCATTCAACGTTAAAGGCCCTGTCACAAGAAACCGAATTGCAAGAACGTTCGTAAACCTTATTGAAAAATTAATATTTTTCTAGTACGGTGGAGAACGGACATAAAATGCAATTCATAAACTTTCTCATACCGCCCCAGTACCGTTCTGTTTCCGTACCAGTACCGTATACAGCATAAAATGGTCAATTTTATCCAGAATCTAGCAATTTTGTCCGAGCCGAGACAGTACTGTTGACGAATTCACCGTTGCTAAACCTAACCATTACCGTTCTAAGACCGTTCTAAGACCGAACACACGAATCAATACCGTTCTATAAACTGTTGCGCACCGCACATAACTTACCAAAACCTTACCAACACCTTACCAATACCGAACGCATACCGACCGGCAACCGTCGGAAACGGGTGGCTAGCGAGTGTATAAATAAGCGTCTCCGTTCAAATTAAAATCTTTACAGTTCCGGATATCGACGAGAACACTACGAGAACACTACTAAATCATTCTCCAGATTCAAGATGGGCAAAAGAGGACGCGGTGCTGGTGACCGTGGTGCTGCTAGTCGTGGTGCCGGTGGTCGTGGCGCTGGTGGTCGTTGTGAATCTCCTGCCCCTGAAGCTGCAGATGTAATAACAGCTGATGTCCACGATGTCCTCCCTCCCCGTGGTGGTCGTCGTGCTGGTCGTGGTGCTGCTGCTCGTGGTAGAGGTCGTGTTATTGCTGCTCGTGGTCGTGGTAGGGGTGCTGTTGGCCATGATGAGCCTGCCATTCACGGGGGGACTAGCAGCAGCAGCAGTTCTCCAGCAAGAGAAGAGGAGATGCAGGCTGAAGCTGAGTTGGAGGTTGAGGATGAGGCTGAGCCAGCTGCTTCACAGTCCAAGAGCAAGAAGAGGAAGGCTAAAATCAGCTACCAGGTGAAGGCTAATGATGAGACGAAGCTGATTGAGTGGATCGAAGGCGAGGAGTTTTTGTGGAACCATCTCAAGTCCAATTATAAGAATACCCAGATGAAAGCTGCCAGGTGGGAGGAGAAGGGACAGGAGTTGGGCTACACTGGAACTCATTTGAAGGGCTGGTGGTCGCAGATGAGGGATATGTGGACAAAAATTCACCAAACCAAGAGCGGACAAGCAGCCAAGCCCCTGTCTGATCGTGCCATCTACATCCAGCAGAACATGCATTTCCTGTCCCGTGTCGTCCGCCACCATGCCCAGTCTGTGCGACCAGTAAGTACAAACATTATCATTTAATCATGAACATAATTTTGCTAATGCATATTATGAAATATTATATTCCTATAAATGTTATTTCAGTTTCTGTACATTAAAATATTATTAACTAGCTAATTAGTAATAAATGTGCATTAATGTAATTCTATTTTTATGTAATATTTCCCTACTTGCAGATTCTTCCAGACCCAAACACTGTCCCTGACGGGTTGGAAGCAGCAGAGCTGGACGCCATGTCTGAGGGCCGGCAGCAGGTAGAGGTTGCGGACGCGGAACACCCCAGGCAGCTTCCCAACATCCCAGGTCGAAGAAGCAGCGAACAGCTTCATCCACTGACGACATTAGTGAGCTGCAGCAGGCACTACACAACTCACAGGATGTGCTGAATAAACTAGTGGCTTCCCAGAGTGCTGTGCCCGTGTCCAAGTCAAGACGTGAGCCCTTCGCCCTCTACTGCTATAAGGCCATCCTGAACCTCCCCAAGGACCGCTACCACAACATCAAGTCACAAATCTTCAACATCCTGTCAAACGCCACTGGGGACTCTGATGATGAGGACAGTGATGTTGTTGCTACACAGCCAGCATGTGAGCCACCTGCAGGACCCTCACGCTCTGTTTCAGCCCCCCCACAATGGCAGCCTCCTCCTCAGCAGTGGACCAGGAACCCCCCTCCTGGGTCTGTGCATGGCTCCATGGACAGTGACTACATGGGCAGGTAAACAAATACTAGTACTGTAAAACTTCACTACTAGAAATTGTAACTGATTGATTATTCTTGGCTAAATATTAATTTAAAATACATTATATATCTAAAGATTAATTTTCACTACAGGTACTGGGGAGCTCCCAGCGTGCAGCAGCATCAGTACCAGTTGCCGACACCTGGTTTTCAGTCCCTGCATCCTGCTCCTCCTCCTCCTCAGCAGCACTCCACCACAGAATGGCCTTCCGGTCCCAGCACATTGACCTCCTCCCCTGGAAGATACTTCACCTCTCTGCAGTCAGTAGCCCCCCTCACATTGACCTCCACCTCGCCTGCTTCCGCGTCCGCAGCCCTGGCGAGAGCAAACAGGACGCTGGACAGCCACATCCCAAACATAAGCGGTTTGTCAGGAATAGGTAAATATATAAATTTTATTAATGAAAACACATTGTATGATGACTGATTTATTTCTTATTAAATGATAACTGATTTAATGGGATTTTACTCTTTTAAATGAATGTAATTTAGATGAAATATATAAATGCCATGATTTTCTGGACTAGGTAAATATATCATATGATTTAATATATAAATATAATATTTATAATTATATTAATGTGATGATTAATCTTTCAGAACTGGATAGCTCCGCAAACCTGAATCTCAGCAGCCTGGTGCGATCCATCATCACCCCACAACTGATGAACCTCAGGACCGCAGCCTTCACACACCAACCCCAACTCCATCCCAGGACTAGTGTTTAGGAGTGTATGCAGTGTATGCAGTGTATAGTTTTGTTATTGTATAAATGGAATAAATTGCTGATATGAATATAAATTTGTATTTGTTGTTTTAGATAAAATTAGCCCACATGAAACAGTGACCTAATTTGTATCTGTATTTTTAACTGGAACCCTAATTTGGCTACCTATTGGGTTCGTTCAATAAAGTAACTTCCTTAATTGAGATGTAATTGAGATACCTCCCTTTTTTTTTCCATAATGTAACATAAGTTGAAATACTTAATTTAATTTCATTTAATTGAAATATGTATTGATATACATGTATAGTTTTACAGATAATACAAACATTGTACGAACAAGAATAAATGAGTTTAATCACTACATGTCTTAAATATTGTCCAATAAATGAACCACATACACATACACACACACACACACCCACACACACTACGGTTAACGGTTCTCTGTCATTAACACACATCAATGATGCACTGTCTATAGCATAGCGTCTTGCCACGCTACACATCCCACTTCAGAGTTGCACCATCCTTTGAGGGTTTCACGTTGTGCCTTGCCTTCCCTTGTGGCAGCGTTGGGTGCAGCAACTTGATTGTTATCCAGCATGTTTGCATCTTGTCTCCATGCTCCTGGTTCAAAGTCTCTGTCTCTGCCCTCAGGACGATCGAGGAGCTGGTTCTGGAGTGCTGGGTACCTCACCCGCATCATGTTGTGCAGTATCAGGCAGGTTTTGATGATCTCCCGTGCTGTATCTGGTTTCTGCTGCATTGTTGTATTGAATATGTTGAAGCGCTGGGCTAAAATGCCAAATGCATTTTCAACCACCCTCCGGGCTCTTGACAATCTGTAATTGAAGATGCGCTCGTCGTGCCCCAGGTTCCTCCGGCTGTATGGCTTCATCATGGTCTTTCTGAGTGCAAATGCATCATCACCAACGATAAAGTATGGTATGGGTTGATTGTCACCTGGGATGGGAGCAGGATCAGGCCAGCCAATGGTACCATCCTCCACTCTGCGCTTCAGCTCACTGTCGTTGTATATTTGTGCATCAGACGCAGCTCCATTACCACTCACATCTGCCCACAAAAACTTATAGTCCGCATCAACAAGGACAAAGAGGAGGATCGAGTAGAAGTGCTTGTAGTTGTAGTACACAGATCCGCTGTTGTTGGGGCAGATGATGCGGACATAATAATAATAATAATAATAATAATAAAGATTTGTAGCGCGCACATATCCACCCTGCTTGGCGCTCAAGGCGCGGAAACAAAGATAAAAACATGAATATAAACAATATACAATGATAACATAGGGGAAAAAATTATGTACTGAGATACATGTACCTACAATGCAATTACAAATATACATCATCTTTGAAGAATTGTGACATAAGATGAGTTTTAAGCATCGACTTAAATCTAGTTATACTATGACAAGATTTGAGTTTAGTTGGAAGATGATTCCAGAGTCTCGGAGCCGCGACAGAAAAAGACCTATCACCCCAGTTCCGTTTTGAAGTTGGTTCCTTTAGGAGTGACATGTTGCTGGAGCGCAAAATTGCGTGATGGAGTGTAGACTTTAAGCAGTTCAGAAATATAAATTGGAGCAATGTTATTAAAAGATTTAAGAACAATTAGCATAAGTTTAAAAACAATTCTCTGTGAAACAGGAAGCCAGTGCAGTTCTTTCAAGATTGGCGTGATATGGCATGACTTTCTGGACAAAGTCACAACACGAGCTGCTGTGTTTTGTATGTGCTGAAGACGAGATATTTGATTCTGCGGGAGACCGTAGAGTAGAGCATTCCCGTTATCGAGACGTGATGTGACAAACGCATGAACAATTTGTTCAGTAGCACTTTTATTCAAGTATTTCCTTATTCGGCTAATATTTCTGATATGAAATGATGATATGCGAACAATGTTGGAGATATGAGGTTTTAAAGTCATTGTCGAGTCAAATATAACACCCAAATTACGTGCTTGTGATGAGGGGGTTATCTGCGAGTCACCAATTGCAATAAATGGAAGAGAAATTTTTGACAATTGCTGACGTGATCCAAATAGAACAAATTCTGTTTTTTCGTCGTTCAATTTCAGGAAGTTTTGTCTCATCCAACTTCGAATCTCTTGAATACATTTCTCCAGTGTTGTAATGCAGGAATCGGCAGGTTCTTGAGAAGATTTAAAAGTAATGTAGAGCTGCGTGTCATCAGCGTAGACATGGTAATTTAAATTATACTTCAAAATGATATCACGAACTGGAAACGTATAAGCAGTAAACCACTGTGGGCCGAGCACGGAGCCAGGGTACAGAATAGTCAAGAATAACAGGCTCGGAGGTGGCATTACCAATACAAACATGCTGAGGCCTATTTAAAAGGTAGGACTTACACCAATCCAGGGCTGTGTCATGTATTCCAAGATGATATTGAAGGCGGGAGAGAAGGATTTTGTGATCGACCGTGTCAAAAGCGGCGGTTAAGTCTAACAAAACTAATGCAGTGATTTTTCCATCATCCATGGCAGATAAAATGTCATTGTTGACGCGGAGAAGAGCAGTTTCCGTTCCATGAAATGGTTTATAGGCTGACTGAAATGTGTCCGACAGGTTATTCGCACGAACATGGTCAGAGATCCGTGATGAAACAACTCGCTCGATTGTTTTTCCAAGGTACTTTAAATTTGCTACCGGTCGGTAATTTTTGAAAACTTCCTTGTCCAAATTGGGTTTCTTCAGGAGTGGTTTAACATGAGCAATCTTCTGGCTATCAGGGAAACAACCGGAAGAAGGAGATCTGTTTACAATAATTGTGATATACTTAGCAAACACATCAATATTTTGTTTTATTAGCGAAGTTGGCACTGGATCAAGTTCACACGATTTTGATGGCGATTTCATGATGAGTTTCTTGATCTCCGTAACACTAGTAGGCTCAAACATAGACAGTCTACATTGTGGATCCTTGCGTGACGGTGTTTGTGATAGAATGACAGGTACTGGGGGAAAAGAACGACGGATATTCTCAATTTGTGTGACAAAAAATGTTGAAAATTCATTAGCGAGGTCCTGATTGGAGTGTGTAGATGGAAGCACTGGAACTTTGGGTTTATGAAGCAGCTTTTCAACAATGTTAAAGAGTTTTTTCTGATCGCCGGAGTTCTCTTCCACAAGAGATGAGTAGTGAGTTATTTTTGCCTGGTTAATCATGTTCTTCACAATATCTCGTTGGTTACAGTATTCTTGCCGATGTACTCCAAGTTTCCCATTGTCACGCCATTTTCGTTCAAGTTGACGACGGAGTTTCCTTGCAGCACGAATATTATCATTGAACCAGGGGTATTCAGATTGTAGTTTTACAGTTCTAGTTTTTTGCGGAGCATGATCATCCAAGATGTTACGGACAGTAGATTCAAATAGATTGACACAAGAATCCAGCTCACCATCTTCAAGGTTTACATTTTCCAGATGAGATTCAATATCATGACATAAATCTCTAATATTTACATTTTCCAGTGGCGAGTAGTTACAGAAATGGTAGGTATGGGAGGTTTTTTAAGGTTCATATCTGCCATGATTGCATAATGATCAGATAAGCCGGGATGGATAGTTATATTCGAGATGAGAGGTGAAGTATTTTCACGCGTTATCATGAGGTCAAGACAGTGACCATATCGATGAGTGGGTGCTGTGATATGCTGGATAAGTCCATGAGCAGAGAGCAGATCTTTAAACTGATTCGCATAATTGTTTGAAGAGATGTCCATATGAATGTTAAAATCGCCGGTTAAAATAATGTCAGATGGGTGCAAGAGATAATCCACAATTAATTTCTCAAATTCCTGCAGAAAACTGGAGAAGTTTACATGTTTACCATCAACATCCCTTTCTGGTCGATAAATATTAACAAGGCGAACAGATCTAGAGTTGCACGTTACCTCAGCATGCAGAGATTCAAATGTTAGGTAGTCAATGTTAACACTTTTCATACTGACAGATAAACTGGACCTAAAGAGAAGTGCAACCCCTCCACCGGTCTTTGTTGGTCTGGGGATATGATGGAGAGAGTAGCCAGCAGGAGTACACTCACGGGGTAGCAAGTCATCTTCAGGTTTAAACCATGTCTCGGATATGGCAACAAGATCCAAATTGTTTTGAAGTACAAAGTCAACAAATTCATCCGATTTGTTACATATGGATTGAGTGTTTAGTACACAGAGCTGAAGTTTAGACTCATCATGAATACATGTAGTTGGAGTTGAAGTTATGCCAATGTCGCTTGTTGATGTGGTTAAGTTCACTGCTGGGTTTTGGTAAGGCTGGAGTGCTAGTTGTGTAAGTTTGTCCATTCTACGGCGACCAGCTTTTTTACCTCTATGTGTGCGGCGGTATGTTTGGGGTTGATTAGCAAGTATTCCAAGACAGTTCAATTGACTCAATGCTGAATAAGATAAAGCTGCATCAGTACATGGAGCATTGCGAAGATTGAGTAGTTCATTGCGGCTGTAGGAAATTTTATGGAGCTGAGTGGTGTTTGTGGGTGTGTTGATCAGTGATTCAGGTCCAGGGTTTGGGTTTATGTCACCAGAAATTAAGAGTTCCAGGTGAAAGGTGGCAGATGAATTATCATAGTATGATATAGGACGTCTCAAGAATTTAAGATGGCGGATCTTGGGTGAACAATCTGTAGATTGCATCTTGTAGCCATCTTCTGATGAGTCATTGAGACACAATGGTCTGGATAGCAGGAGTAGAATAAACAGGATGTAGACCTCCATTGTCTGATCACAAAGTTGTTGATCCAAACAAAAGGCTTGTGGTCAAGCTATGGGTTATAATCTCTAGCTACAGGTTATAATCTAAATCAGAGTTGACTGCACAAATAAAATGAAGATCCAAAATGTATATACACTCAACAGTAAAAACTTACTGCAGAGACAGACAAAAAAAAACACAAAAAAAAACAGGTTTTCACTTATTATAAGAAAACAAATATACAAATACTCACATAAAACGTCCAGTAGATTCCAGGTGTAATAAGAAATCCACTAGTATAAAAATGAAGACAAACTTGTAGCTACAAAACACTTACTTAGCACAAAAACTGGAGAGCTGTTATGAGTGGCTGCTTGCTAGGCGCTCACGTAACATTGGTTACCGTCAACGGATCCCAATGTGTTGGGGAAATTCCAACGCTGGTAGTATAGATCAGCAACCTGGCGCCATTCATCTGGAGTAGTTGGGCATCTCAGCATCTCATCAAGGTACTCATCTTGTATGGCTTGGCACACCTCACGGACGACAAGGGATATTGTGTTTTGAGGCACACGCCAGGCGAACTTCATGGCAGAGTAGGTGTGGCCAGAGGCAAAGTGGCGGAGGGTGAGGGCCAACTTCAAGCCTGGTGATAGTGTTTGCCTACTGATGTGGTGCTTCTCCAGTCTCGGGGTCAGCCTTTCAAGGAGCTCATCAAACATTTCCGGAGGCATACGGAGGAAATTCTTGAAGGAAGTCGGATCCTCAGCTCTCAACTCTACCATCAGCCGATCGTACACCCCAAAGTCTGGTCTTCTGGCTATCCATGGCCGAACCCACTCCACTCTTCTCTGTCTTCTCCTTCTTCTTCTTCTATTGCGGCGCAGCACTCCAATGTACATGTTCATTAGGTCAATGTGGTGGTTCAGGGCAGCAATGGCTTGGATTCTCGCGGCATCTTCTGCAGGGTTCATCTTGGAATTCTGGTGGGGTCTGGATCTGAACTGAGCTTATCATCACAATTTGGTCATATTTATACTACATGTGTGTCATGCACGGATTGTTCGGAGAACGGTCGTGATTAGTGCGTGATAGACGGTAGATACACGGTAGTTATAAGTTTACGACGTTGTAAGGAACGGAGCGAACGGGGAAGGTAAGGTGAAGTGCGGTATCGGCTCTGTATCAGAACGCTATCCAATCGTTCGTGATCCGGTACTGGTACGCTGATATCAAACCTTGCCGTATCAGTAACGGCTTATAAACGGCAAAAGAGATCCAATACCGAGCTGATAGCGTGCAAGTAACGACCCGTTAACGTGCTCCAGTTCGGTGGCAATTTTTGAACATGTTTAAAACTTTTTTTCAGCAATTCCGTGCTGTCCTTATAACCCCGAGACAGCCAGTGTCAATAACTTATCAGTAACGATAGAGAAACGACCACTTACCGATCACTCCTTATCAATACCGATTCCACATAAATCAGTACGGTTTACGAACGTTCTTGCAATTCGGTTTCTTGTGACAGGGCCTTAACATGCAATAGTCACCGCGGGTCACAGGGCACCCAAAATTAACCAATGGAAGCGTAGAATTTACCAACATCTGTTGACACCACGCGTGCTACTCGCTCGCTGCTATTATCCAAACAATTCATCACCCCTGGTAAACATATGTTTCACTGGGGGTACTTTCCCAGAAGTCTATTACCTTTGTAGGTAATAAACTTTTCGTAATATCTATCGACTCGAGGCATTCGTGGAATGAAATTAATTTGGACATTATGCCTACGCGAAACTGTTTTCCGGCGAAAGGTATGCTTTTCTTGTTCTCCGAAATAAATAGACTTGTATTTAACTTTAAAATGTCCTTATAAAATGCAAACAGATTTAAGTCGCTTCAAGACCTTTATATGCTATTGACTGTCAACAGTAACACACACTAGGTGTTCTCATTAACTTCCAGTTCAATCAAACAATCATTGATGACATCACAATCATATGTTTTAGAAAATGTCAGAATATTCTTCTTAACATTTTAAATTTCATCTTCAAAAGACACATCAATTTTGCGCTAGGACCGGATAGCTACATCTCTTTGAGATCAGCAGTTATGATCCTTCTTAATATTTGATTGATTTTTAAACACAATTATTTTAATTTCTCAAAACCTTACCTTTTGGTTCAATCAGGTGATTGCATTAATAGTTTACTGGTACAAAATTTCGTTAAATTCTGTTTTTTTTTTACTTATGCCAAGTCCTATTAGGACTTAAGCCAATTAATGTTTTTATTTTATTTTTTATTTTATTTGTTTCAACACTTTGGTTGCCGTACGCACCTTGATTAATATCTATACCACCAAATATTGATGTATAATTGAAGAAATAAATATAAAAATGTCAAAACACGATGTTGCTTGTCATATAAGTTGCACATTATCTCTAAATCTATTTTAATTTGACGACAATTTCGTTATTACAAAGCTCTGAAATATACGCATTACGTCATCGTTGAGACCCGAAATCCAACAACGAAATTTTGTGTTGATCAGCCTCGTTCATATATTCCGAAAATAATGTGTGGCAAATACAAGCAAATATGGCGGCCTCCACATCACAGAGCGTGCATCGCTTGAAATTCGGCCCAGTTTTTGCTGAATGCATGTTTTTAAAGACGAAATGGGAATATTACCAACGCCGACCATTCAAAATATAATTATTTTTTTTTATGTTTAAGAATATCATTCAGATGGATTTGCTGTAAATAAATCTTACAATAACTATTATAAAGAATAAAGACTTTGCATTTGATTAATTTACCTAGATCAGGACCAGGCATTTTTTTTTTAACTCTTTCTCTCCGGAATTAATTATGTTTTTGTGCGACAGCGCGAACACCTCTTTGAAATTGTTCGGTTTTTTAGGTGTTCGCGTGCGACAGCGCGAACACCTCTTGAAATTGTTCGGTTTCTGATCTGAACTTTACTTCCGGTCCAAACAGGAAGTTCAAATTCAACACATTCTAATGCAAATTTGATAGGTATTTTGAATATGAAATTGATATTTGTTTAGAATAAAAGATGATCCACTTTTGAAAAATATGATTGTGACATCATCGATGGTAATTTGACTGAACCGGAAGTTCTTGCAAACACCTTGTGTTTGTACCAACAAACACTTGAGCTCTAGTGATATTTGTAATTCATCCAAAATTACATCCTTTTGTTTATTTGCTGATGGTACAAGTTTAATTTATAACCATCACAGTGTAGATAATGCAGTTGGTATTTTAAACACTTAGCTTGTTAAAATAAATAATTGGCTCTTATCTAATAGACATTCTATATTAATTTGTTGAAATCCAACTTTATAGTCTTTTGTTTTTAGACTTCTCAAAAATACAAGATCTGTTCCTCTCAGTTTTAAGCAAGTTAAACTAAGCACCAAATTCCTTGGTATTTATATTGATGAGAATCTCTCATGGAACTACTATGTTAATATCTTATGGAGTAAGATTTCTAAAAATGTACACTCTATAATTCTGTTATTCTTCCTTATTTGAATTATGCAATTCTTACCAGGGGTAGATCCACTACACTCTATAACAGGCTATTTATTCTACAAAATCGAGCAGTTCGCATTGTTAACAAAGTTGGATCCCGTGATCATACAACTCCTTTATTTGAAAATCTCAAACTTCTTAAACTGAGAGACATCTATTATCTTAATTTGGGGAAATTTATGTTTAAATATACTCACAACCTCTTACTTTTCAATCGTGGTTTACATTAATTGCTTCTGTTCACTCAAAAGGGAATTTTTATGTTAATTTTAGCAGGACAGCTCACTCAAAAAATAGCCTTATACAGAGTAGTCTTTTGTATTGCAATGTGTTGAATTTGAATTTCAATAACATTCATTTACTGAATTTTCAATAACATTCAATTACTAAATTAAAAGTCAAGGCCTTTGGACTTGAAATGGCTCATTAAGTGGAAACACCTGCAGTCGGCTTGTAAATTGAGAGGTTTCAGCTCTTACTGAGAACAAACTATTTCATTTTGAGCGGTTTTTGTTCGGTATTGTTATGCTTGTAACGGTAATTATCTCAAACAAAATGACAATAAAACTACCAAATATTATATAAATCATTAATTTGTCAACGAGAGATATGAAATCAATAAATTTGAAGTCTTTATGATGACAGGACAATTTAGTGTTTCTTTACGTTTTTCCGCCTGCTGTCGGCTTATATCAGATGAGAGGTTTCAGCTCTTACTGAGAACAGACTGTTTAATTTTAAGCGGTTTTTGTTCGGTATTGTTGTGCTTGTAACGGTAATTATCTCAAAAAAAATGACAATACAACTACCGAATGTTACATAAATCATTTGTCAATGAGAGATATGAAATAATTAAATTTGAAGTCTTTTTGATGACAGGCCAATTTAGTGTTTCATTACGTTTTTCCGCCTGCTGTCGGCTCGTATTATATGAAAGGTTAAGCCAATTAATGTTTTTGTTTTATTTTTAAAAAAAGAATTTCAATACTTTGGTTGCCGTACGCACCTTGATTAATATCTATACCACCAAATGCTGATGTATAATTGAATGAATAAATATAAAAATGTCAAAACACGATGTTGCTTGTCATATAAGTTGCACATTATCTCTAAATCTATTTTAATTTGACGACAATTTCGTGATTACAAAGCTCTGAAATATACGCATTACGTCATCGTTGAGACCCGAAATCCACCAATGAAATTTTGTGTTGATCAGCCTCGTTCATATATTCAGAAAATAATGTGTGGCAAATACTAGCAATATGCCGGCCTCCACATCACAGAGCGTGCATCGCTTGAAATTCAGCCCAGCTTTTAAAGACGAAATGGAATAATACAACGCCGACCATTCAAAATGTTTTTTTTTTTCATGTTTAAGAATATCATTCAGATGGATTTGCTGTAAATAAATCTTACTATAACTAATATAAAGAATAAAGACTTTGCATTTGATTAATTTACCTAGATCAGGACCAGGCATTTTTTATAAATTAAGTCATCGGCCGATTTACATGAAATTTACAAGAATGTTCCTTCCAGCAAAACCTTTATGACGACGTAAATATCATTTCCAAAAGTCACCACTAGAAGGTGTGTTTAAGTTTGTTGCCCAAAAAGCCTATTTCTGTCATATTTTCTGTATTATTTGGCCAAATTTCATAAAACGTGGCAAATAAAAATAAATAAAATGGCATCGGATTTCCCCTGGGTTCATTGTTTGGGTGCTGTAATCCATTATTTCCCCAATTTGAGACAAAAAAAACGCTAATATACGTTTGTCATTTGAAAATCAGCATGGCTGTCGGCTTTTTGGGGCATGAAATGTAATAAACTTCCATTAAGAAAACTCCATATGTTTTACCCCAAAATCCAAGATGGCCGCCGGCTGTGATGGCAATTTTGAATTTCCATAATGCATCTGATATGATGACAAATACCTATCACATTTCTTTTTTTTTAAATTTAAAATTGAGAAAATACACTTTGGGGGCATATTGTCCCCCCACCACAGGGATAATCAATATTAAAGTAATAATATTTAATATCTTTAAAATGTGTAATTTTACGGCTTGACAACAATCATAATTAGATTTAGCACCATTGAAATCCCCCATGGTTCAGATTTTACATGGTTCTGTGATGGGGATCACGAAATTAAAATAATAGGTCTCATTTTTACGCTCGTCTCATGGTCTAATATTGTAGTTCACCATCATTCAAAGTTTTTTGTCGCGATGTGATTAAGTTTACCTGCGTGAATATAACTGCTTGGAACAGACGTAAGGGTCAGATCAGCCACATGTCTGTGAAACAAATGTTAGACATCTTCTCTTCGATCATGAACACATTAAGAATTTATCTGTTTTGGTTCCGGAGATGCCCGGAGATGCGATTTTTCATAATATATTATTGTTTTACATGTATTTTTAAATTCTTTCTACCGTAATTTCCGGTTCAGTCATGCGACTGCGTTTATACTCCAGAATGTTGTTTGTAATGTGGTTGTTCACTCTGCCAAATTTTGTGAAATTCCGACTCACGTTTGAGATAGCAAAAAAAAGTGGCTTGTCTAATCCTGCCGCTAGAGGGCGCTCAGAGCTTCCATGACGTCACGAATCTTATTTTTGAAACGGTCTTACCTCACTCAATCTACAACCTGGGATTTATTTGCTCGTATACCTTACCATATGTGCGTTTTGTTTTTTCTTGAATTTGAACGCTAAGTACACGTCTGTCACATAATTCAAGTTCTTTAAGATTGTGTCAAGATTAAGATTTGTCCATGCTTAGTTCAGGAATTTAAAAAAAAATAATAACCCTTGGGTGTAGTGTAATTCGACAACTGGTGACGTTAAAATGACGTCAAAACGTAGGCTAAACGTTCCGGAGGGAAAAAGTTGGAGGGGAAAAAAAAATTAAAATAAATCGAACAATTTCGTAGCCGTGCCCGAACACCTAATAAATGATCACAAATGAACATGTACATGACCAGCCTTGATCAAGGCACGACGGAACGGTTTGGTCGCATAATTCCCCCCCCCCCCCCTGGCCGCTTTAGAGCCATCCAAACTCCAGCGCACATGGACAACGTGTGCGGATTCATAGGTATACTGTATACATGTACATATTCATGTACATATATGTACATGTAGTACAGTAACCATTCGTCGTCGCGCCTTGATGCTTCTCCACATGCCAAAATTTAAGGCGGAGCTTATTAATGCTAATATACCAAATTTAAAAACCAAATTGTATCATCATTGGTTATTGATTGGCCCAGCAATTGTATGATTGCTGTGCGCGATACATGATTGTACTGTACATGTACAACTAGCCCAGGTTGGAGTTTGACCTTCGTGTACTCCATTTCACATGTACACAGAGACGGGGTCCATATTTGAGCTACCTGTGTTTGCGTGCATTGTATTATGCTGTGTGTGGGGATCAAACGGAGTCAAAGCTAGGATCCTGTATATTGCATACGATTTTCCATTGGAATTCCAATGGGAAAAAAAGGAAACATATAAGCTTTCGGTTACAGAAGGGTCAAGGTTGTGTTTGAGTTCGAACGCAACAAGGTCGCAACGCACAACCGTATCCACGACTTAGTTATTGATCTCGCTGTACAGTGTATGTGTCCAGGGCTGGAGACGGCGCACCGTGTGTGTGTTCTGAATTTCTCGGGCTAGCAATCGGTACGGGCTGGGGCAGGGGGAAAGAAGGGTTGGGACAAAAGTGCGCCACCAACACAGCTATATGTCTCATTCGCAAACGCCAATGCGCGTTGTGAACATCGTTGTGCACGTATAGACGATGGGTACATTGACTGTGTGTATATAGCTTACATGGTGTACCCGAAAGAACTCGACAACATCTATCTCCACCATGCAAAGCGTCAAATCCTACATTAAACCATTTGAATAATTGTTGTTACAAATATCGTGTGTAACCTTGTTTGATTTCTATGTTGCGTCTAGAAATGTCTGGAGGGCGCTAAAATCGCAAATTATATCGCTGTGGAGTTGCTGGCCATAACAATGTACCATACGTTCTCATGTGAGCCCCATTTGTTTGGCCATATGTCTTCACTTTTAAGCCTCCCTCGACCTCCTTATTTCTCCACTTATATCCTCACCTCCACCCTATACACGCTGATCCCTGTGTACGTGCAGTGTATGTGAAGTACATATTAATTGAGTCATATGATGGATTAGCAATGTA
>CM055821.1:23451417-23489788 GCA_029582265.1 Zoroaster sp. YZ-2022 | reverse complement strand
GGGTTTTTTTAATTGATGAAAAATTGGCCGTGGTAATGTTGAATTTTTTTTTTTTTTCAATTCAATTGAATTCAGTTCAATTAAGTTAAATATTTATCACTTTATCAAAACGTTGAACATTAATATAATATAATAATATAATGGAAGAGCAGTAATGATGATAAAATGGTGGAGACCCTTAAAAAGCAAGCTTGTCGAGTGAGGGTCCCCACTATAATCATGTATAGTACAATGAGAAAAAAAACAATCTTATTCATGTAGGAAACCAAAATTAACATTAACTTATCGACAGACATGTAGTGACTCGTAGACTCGGACTCAGTTCGACTCGAGGCACTACTTTAATGACTCGGACTCGAACTCCGAGTCACCATATGCAATAAACTCGGACTCGGATTCGGACTCGACCCTTCGGACTCAGACTCGTGACTCGGACTCGACGGCAAAATGCCCAATATATTTTAAATGCCCAATATATTTTAAAACATTAACAAAATAAAGAATGTTTTTGCAACACAGTGTATTGTTACTTAATTTAGTATTGTTACAGTTTTCTAAAATTGATTCCGTGCATCATTTTCCGTTGTATATGGAATTTCATATCTGCCATTCTAAACGTCGCCCGTCGCCCTTCTAAACGTCGCGCATCGCCCTTCTAAACGTTGCGCGTCGCCCGTCGCGTGTCGACCGTCGACCGTCGCGCGTCGCGCGTCGCCTTCAATGTGATTGATCAATTGACCTTCGCTGTATTTTCCTTCGAAGTTCCTGTGTGAATTTTTCCAATATTCCTAGCAAAATGGAAAAATGTTTGTTTATGAAATTGTGATTTTTGTGTGATTTTGTCTCTAGGAATATAATTGTTAGTGAAACTTATTATCTGTTAATGGTAGGGCCTATAAATGGGTAATAAACTGGTCCAACCACCTCTCAAAATAAACCCAACAAAATCCACATTCAGTTCACTTTCTCACCCCAAATCATATAAACATAATCATTCAGATAATATGATATAATTATATTTAATATTGACAACATCAGAAACGTGAAGTAAACGTGAAGTAAAAATATTGCAATACCAAGGGATTGTAGCTTTGAACCAATAATAGGCATATCAGACGAGCATAAAATGTTTTCCATGCAAGTCAGGAAAATATGTATAATAGGTAATACTGTTCTTTCCACTCCAAAGCTGCTTATTAACCTGGAGATTAGTTGCGGGTGTATGTATTTTCGTTTTTCGTTGCTAAGACTGTCGTTAACTTAACTTGAAGCATAACCTAGAGATTTCGTATAATAAGCCCTAATAACACGCCCCCGTGAATAAAAATTTTTACCAGTCTCGTGTTTTGTGACCTGAGAGTCAAAGCCAGTTTCATTTTATTAACTGTCAGAAGCCCGGTTTAGTATCATTTTTTGCAGGACACTTGGGTTACTTTCAAATGTATTAGTGGAAATGATTTATGTTCATGTTCCTTTCAGTGTCACAGGAAAGCTTAATATTGTTATATCCACTTTTGAGTGGATGGACGGTTTATTACCCATTTATAAACCAATTATATTCCTAGAGACAAAATCACATAAAATCTAATTTCATAAACAAACATATCTCTGTTCCATTTTGCTAGGAATATTGGAAAAATTCACATAGGAACTTGAAAGGAAGACTATTGTATGGAATTCCATTACTGCCATTTAAACGGCGCATGTATGGCGATGATGGTTTGGTCCCTAGCCGTTTGCGCCGTCAACGGCGCATAGTCGCGTCGTGCCGGCGCATAGTCGCGTCGTGCCGTCGCATAGTCGCGTCTTGCCGTCGCATTGTCGCGTCGTGCCGTCGCATAGTCGCGTCGTGCCGTCGCGTCGCATTGTCGCGTCGTGCCGTTGCGTCGTGCCGTCGCATAGTTTTGTACTGCTTGTATAGGGCCGTCGCATTGTCGCGTCGTGCCGTCGCATTGTCGCGTCGTGCCGTCGCATAGTCGCGTCGTGCCGTCGCATTAATCGTCGTCGTGCGTCGCATAGTCGCGTAAATGCCGTGTAAACGCATTGTCGCATTGTCGCCCGTGTTGATTGATGGTCCTTAGCCGCTTACGCGTCAACGGCGCATGGTCGCGCGATCGTGCCGTCGCATAGTCGGTGTCGTGCCGTCGCATTTGTCACATTGTCGCCCCCGTACCACCAGTTGACTGACTGAATTGTCGAACAAGTGCTTGCCAATGGGTGGCGCTGCTCGCGACTTCGGGGTACTGCTCACTTTTTTCCCCCGCGACGACGAATAAGTCTCAAAGACAAGTAAAAGATGGATGTTATTTTTACGCCAGTTGGGTATGGAACGGGTGATATAGGGTTTCCCAGAAGAGAACGGGGTATGTTACTTTGGTACTTGTTACGTGTTTATTTAAAAGGAAATCGGTCCAAAAAAGGGGTAAAATGTTGTTGAGCTTAACCTGGGCCTTTCCTAGACGTATGGGAATGTTGACCGTTAGCCTTTTAAGGGTAATTCCCACTAAGACAGTCGTTTTCCGGTTCCGTATTTTTCCGGTTCTGGATAACTGCAAATTTAAAAATCTATTTAACATGTTAATCCATGTCCTTCAGAAAACAATTGATAGTTACTGAGTTTGCTTCCAAACAGCTAGTAAGAGTTTAAAATTGGGGAAGGTGCAGTGGCGATCGTATACTGCACTCTTTCCTAGAAATATTACATCTAACAATCACAGAGACCCAGACAGTCTGACAGTATTAATTTTGACCAGAAACAGTCATTGTTCGTGGACTATTGCAATTTCAAAGCAAACTAAGAGCTATCCAGAACCAGGAAAAAGATTGCCTGATGGTTTAGGAACCGAGACATTTCGTCAAAAATGTTTTAATTTCTATCCTTGGGAGAAAGTTTTTCAATAAACCTTTCGACATTCTCAATGCATCATGGGAAACTGTTTACAAAGTATATGCCCTATGGCGCAACATGAAAGTCATAAAAGTCGTGAAGAGTTGGCGACTTACGTGTAGCGCCGTGTGTACTGGTACACAAAACGCTGCTGCTTCCCCATGATGGGTTTGAGGCCAGGTTTCAGTTAGCTTCTCGTGGCGTCCCAAGATAAGTAAAAACGACAATGTCGATCTTAAACTCACTGTGCGATCATTTTCCTGGATAGCCCAATTGGTTCCGTGCTTTGGATAAAGGTTGCTGAGTACAATGATCCGCGAACAATGACTGTTCGGTCAAATGTGTCAAAATGTACTGTCGGGCTGTTGATATCGTTTGTTCAGTAGAGCTGCTACACAGGAAAGGTGCGTGTATGCGATCGCCACTCTTTCAGTGCAAACTCTTGCCAACCGGTTTTGGGGAAAGCTCAGGCCTCAATCGACTGGTGTTTGTTTGGGCCTGAGCGACATGGATGCTTTATGTTAAGATGCAATTTACGGCCCCGTATCTGGGGAACCGGAAGAAATACCGGGAACCGGGAGGCTGTTTAATGGGAATTACCGCAGTGACTGATCGACGTCGCGATCACGTCTGGGAAACCCGGGATGCTGTACCGTGTTTGCCTTGCCGCGACCGAACTTTCGGAAAACGCCGGCTTAATGCGTATATTCAATGCCCGTTCTCTTCAAACTGTATCGGCTGTTCCCGGACCCACTGGCGTAAATGTCCATCTTTGCTGATCTTTGGTGCACCGAACGGTCGCGAAGTGATCGCGGAAGACAACGTTACCTCGAATCAGTCAAACTGATTGACCTGGATCAGGCTCAGTCAAACGCCAATTTAATTTGATACGCGATTTCTTGTTTCTGACTGTGGGCGGCACGACGCTGTTTCTCTGTTGACTTTGTTTCTGACATGCGCCGTTTCTCTGACGGCGTAAGCGGCTAAGGGACATCCAATCAATCACGGGCGACATGCGACGGCCTGTTTAACGCGACTACTGCGACGCTGCGACGACACGACTATGCGACGGCACGACGCGACAATACGACGGCACGACGCGACAATGCGACGGCACGACGCGACCATGCGACGGCACGACGCGACAATGCGACGGCACGACGCGACCATGCGACGGCACGACGCGACAATGCGACGGCACGACGCGACAATGCGAAGGCCCTATACAAGCAGTACAAACTATGCGACGGCACGACGCGACGGCACGACGCGACTATGCGACGGCACGACGCGACTATGCGACGGCACGACGCGACTATGCGCCGTTGACGGCGCAAACGGCTAGGGACCAAACCATCATCGCCATACATGCGCCGTTTAAATGGCAGTAATGGAATTCCATACTATTGTTTTTTTGCAAATTTTATTTGATGCTTCTGTTTCATTACAAAAAATACAGCGAAGGTCAATTGATCAATCACATTGAAGGCGACGGGCGACGGGCGACGGGTGACGTTTAGAATGGCAGATATGGAATTCCATAGTTGTAGCATATCGTGTTCTTTTTCTATGTTTGTAGTAATGCGATCGGAATTGCTTACGCAGCGGCCGCTTGAAAACAAAGTGCGTCTTCCAGAAATCGATTACAATGAATTATGTTCCCAAGCTTCAGCCGGCAGCTACAACATCGCGGGAATAAAAGCTTGCTAGTGATGGGTGTCAGACTTATTGAACTGTCCCAATCACTGGTCTCTCAATTTTCATGGCGTTTGCTCGTCCATTCTAGAGAAATACAATGATCATACCTTTGTACAATTCAGTGATCTGGCTTCCCTTTTGTTATACAATGACATCTTGTGTGGACAAATATGTACATTAACAATTTATCCTTTTTTTTTTACAAGTTTGAGAACTGAAAAATATTACGCCATAAGTCTTTTCAATTTCATGACTCAAGTTAATTAAAACAAGAAAAGTAAATCAATAATGTTGATTGAACCTTGACATTATGTAGGCCTATAAGGTTTTCCGTTTGATTTCTTAAGTAACTAGAGACTCGGACTCGACACACATAATTCAGGACTCGGACTCGGACTCAAGACTGGGGACTCGGTTTCGGACTCAGACTCGGACTCGAATACTCGAAGTCTGCTTATCGTTATCATAATGTACTATACATCACAATGTACTATATCATTTGAATATAACAGTTGTTTAAGGTCGCCTCAGACCCGCGCGTCGGCATTTTTAATTTTCTTTTTTTTTGCTGTGAAACGATGTCCAAAAAAAGCACGTCACTGAACCGATTTTGAAGCCGACCGATGACCAGAAACCAGAGACTTTTTTGCCTAATACAAGGACGGACACGAACATAAACAGGACAACAGCTGTACTACATTTATATCAAATCACTTAGACTTGATGTAAATACAAAATGTTAGAGTATACCAGCAACGAATAAAGAAATATGTTAAGAAAAATCCCAAAGGTTTACCCAAGGCGTAAGGTTATTAAATATCTTCAATTCAAATTCCAATTCCAATTTTATTTCCATAACTTCCTCAGTAAAACAATAAATTCAGTATAATAAAGTAACAAAGTAATATAATATAAACACAACATTAAATATTTTGATATTTACTCAGCAGCATATTTGTTAGTTTTCTTTTGAACAAAAATAAACTGTTAAGAGAATTATTTTGTAAGTTCCAAAACTTAGGCCCCTTATAACTAACAACTATTGAGCTTGTGCTGTACGGGTAAACTGAAACTGGTAACTCATTATTTTGGAAATGATGCATAAAGGTACAGAATGGAGCAAGTACATATCATCAAAATTTAGAGTTTTATGTTTACAAAATGAAGGATTGGAGTTAGCACGATAATCAGTTTTATTAATAATTCTCAAAGCCCCTTTTTTGAAGCATTAGAATTCTATTCAGCAAGTTAAAACTGGTTTTAACTTGAAATATAAGATAATATGAAATATAAGATAATATCAAAGCATTATAAACATTAAACAAAAGGGAAGATATGTTTCAGTTTATTAATAATGCCTACATTTCTAGATAAAAATTTACACGCGTGGTCTGCGTGTTGTTTCAAAGATGTCATCTATAAATAAACCAAGGAATTTAGTACACTTGGTTTGGGTAACAACATTATCAAGCAAAATGTTTTGAGAAATTGACGATACAGAATTACTGAACAACATGAATTAGTTTTTTGTACATTAAGGGACAATTTAATGGATTTGAACTAGTTAGAAACATGTATAAGCTCAGTATTAACTAATTCAACAAGGACTTCTAGATTATTGTGTGAACAGAACAGATTAGAATCGTCTGCAAAGAGGATAAAAGAAAACACTTTGGAAGATTTTTCGAAATCATTGACGTAAATAGAGAATAAAAGAGGGCCCAGGAGGGATCCCTGAGGCACTCCACAAAGTAAGTCTTTTAAGGATGACTTATCGTCATTAATAGAGACGAACTGCTCACGATTTGTGAGGTAATTTCTGAACCAATCCAAGGCAATACCTCTAATACCATAATAAGAGAGTTTATACATAAGTATAGAATGATCAATTGTGTCAAAAGCCTTGGAGAGGTCCAGAAAAAATCACGCACAGTATGAGAACCATGTTCACCTACGGCCCGAGGAAATCTTTTCAATTAATTGAAACGAGTATGCTCATTCTCTATGAATCAAGATAAATATTAAATATATATCGCCCGAGTTTGGCTAAGATGACCGACAAAATAGAATTTATAAAGCGACCGAATTTTGAAAAATAACATCGTTGTTAAAAAAACTAAAGTTATGAAATTCGGATGTCGGAAACATAATTCGGATGTCGGATGTACATAAAAATCATATTTCAAATGTGATTGATTCTGAACGGGCCATCGGCCTATTACAATAATAAATTGTATTTCACGTGCAACCTGAGGGTGCGCCTTTTATTAATTTGAGTTTTTAAATTACTGGTACTAATCCTTGACGGATTTTTTTTTCGGTCAATGTCTAAAATGAAAGCTTATAACTTCCTTAACCCCAGAAAACTAGGAAATCAACATTTAAATATAGTTTTACTGTTAAATCGGCCCAAACACCGGCGATAAATCTTTAAAAACACACACCAGTAGCGTAAAGGGGATAGGGGCGACCTCCCTATCACTCATCGGTAAAAATAGGGCTATATTGGTAATAGTGCTGGGAGTTACCAGTTATTTCGCTTACCGTTTAACAGAAACTTTATTCATGGTAAGTTAACCGGTTAACTGTAAGTCGGCACACGACGGCCACACAAACTAGATATAGTCAGCAAATGGCACAATGTACATATAAACTCAAAAAGCATCAATAAACTTCCCACAATCATTGATTAATAACTAATGCGACAACATTCAAAACATTCAACAACAAAATGGGCGGTAAATTCTTCCCAATTTTTTTTTTTTTTTTCTTTTTTTTTTCTTCAAATATTGGTTTCGATTAGCCGATTGGCAAATTTCTAAACGGTTAATTCAGTTTTGGTCGGTTAACCGGTTATCCGTCTCTGCACTACCCTGCAAATACTGAGGTGTTAAAATAACACCAGTGGTGTCAACTTTTTGCAGTGTAGTCGATAAATATATAACATATTTGTTGGTACTTCAGAACTTGTTGGGATTTCAATATATGCATTTCTGAACGACGGCAGTGTCAAATAATATTTGTCAAGTCATTGCCTTCTGCCTGTCTTTTAAATAGTTTTCAATAACATCGAAAAAAATATTTAAAAAACACAAGAAATATGTTTAAATATGTTAGTTATTACCAGATTATGTAAAAACTATGTGGAAAGTGGGAACATGCTGCAGTCATCATGAGAAATTATTTCGTCTTAAGTGTTTTCATAAATGAAGGGTAATAATCGTAAGGTCCTAGAATTTACATATAAACAAAAAAAACATGTACTCAGTTTTTCGTCGGTTTCTCAAAAACGTGAACACCAATTGTGATGAAACTTTTACAGTTTAGTTTTATGCTTAGTTTAATGTGTATCTTGATTCAAAGAAAGTAAGCATACTCGTAGAAGCAGTTTTGCCCACATTACCAATGTTGTACCTTCCCGTTAATGTATATCTTGATTCAAAGAGAGTAAGCATACTCATAGAAGCAGTTTTGCCAATATTACCAATGATGTATCTTCCCTTCAATGTATATCTTGATTCAAAGAGAGTAAGCGCACCAATAGAAGCAGTTTTGCCAACATTACCAATGTTGTACCGCTACCTTCCCTTCAATGTATATCTTGACTCAAAGAGAGTAAGCATACTCATAGAAGCAGTTTTGCCAACATTACCAATATTGTACCTTCTCTTCAATGTATATCTTGATTCAAAGAGGTAAGCATACTCATAGAAGCAGTTATGCCAACATTACCAATGCTGTACCTTCCCTTCAATGTATATCTTGATTCAAAGAGAGTAAGCATACTCATAGAAGCAGTTTTGCCAACATTACCAATGCTGTACCTTCCCCTTAATGTATATCTTGATTCAAAGAGGGTAAGCATACTCGTAGAAGCAGTTTTGTCAAAAAATTTATAAATTCCCTTTAATCTTGTAGCCAAGCTCCATTTTCCCATGCCTTACGTAGTTTCCAAAACCCCATAAAATGTGAGGTTTTATTATTTTTTCCTATGATGCATTGAATAATCTACATGTAATTTTAAACAATGAACAAAGCAGTTACGTTGATGAATTTCTTGCGTCGGGTGATAAATAATTGGTTTGATGTTCGCCCTTACACGAATTGTATGAAACAGTGTATACTTGGTGCCTTCTGAGTGTCTGTGGATACAAAATCCACAGGCGGGCGGATTCGAACCCACGAAAAAATAAATAAATAAAAAATGAACCCTCGGTAGGCCCTATTGCCCAGGTTACCGGCTATTTCCCAAATTGGTTAGTATATCAAATACTCTAAAATGAGATATTTCATAAAATAATTGTCTGAAGCTTGGTTTAACGGTTGGTTAAAGGCGTCAAAATTAATTTACGACGGGACCACCCATCATAAATTCATTGCTGGCAATTGCCGTTAAAATAGTAATCAACACGGGGCCGTACATATTTAACGAACGCGCAATGGCATACAATGTGTATAATATCGAGCTATGTGCCCAATTTCACTGAGCTGCTTAGCATTACAAAAATGGCTTACCATAAGTATTTGCCTAGCAGGTTTGGTTGGTTACCAGCCAAACCGTCACACAAAACGAGTTTACTTTAGCTGATGATATGTTTTATATAATAAATCGCCGTAAAATAGTTGAAAGTTGAAACCGGCCAACCCAGACCTCTACGCAAAACAAATGCCAGACCGATGTACCAGGATATGACTTGACAATACTTAACTTCTTACGAAAAAACACATGATATGCCCTATTTTGACTTAATATTCGCGTTGGCCTATCCACCAAACTAGTGCTCACATCGCCTGTATTATCCCTGCTCATTAAAGGGGGACTGACATCCTTTATTGTGTGTGTACTTAAGGCGTTTTGTAATAAAATATTGTTTTTGAGACCCACCTGTGTCTATTTAATCATTGATTTCTGAGTACAAGTATTTTAAAACAATGTTTGAAGTGTTTGGGGGAGGCAAGCCCGCCCATGGTGGAAGCTTCATTTGCATAAGATATGTGACGTAAGGTCGGGAAGATCCGATGTGTACATGATGTACATGTACATACAAACGTTTCACACACGTAGCGTCGATTTCATTTCTTCCTTGATTTTTGTTTCCGGAACTAATAAAATGCCGGGAAGATGTGTTTCTGCAGGATGCAACAACACCACCAAAGACGGTGTTAGCCTTCATCTGTTCCCAAGTGACCCAAAAATCGCCGTATTTGGACGAACAAAGTTCGACTGACAAGAGTAAAGTGGTCAGGTCCATCGGCTCACATAGTTTTGTGCAGCGATCATTTTGAGCCGAGTTTTGAGCCGAATTTCTCTTCCCGACATGACGTCACGAACAGCTCCTCCGTGCAGGGCGTAAAAGTGGGGGGCATTTTTACAATGGTAAAATAACACTCTCAAAAACAATAAAAACACAAAACACAAATTTTATTGATATTTTACTGATATAAAAGAATAAAACGATCACATATTTAACTGTTTGAATTAAATCCATGTCAGTCCCCCTTTAAGCTCATAAATAATTCCTGAAACTATCTCAGCTCCCTGGGGAGTATACAGCTCAATTGCAGCCGTTTTGACGTACAATAAGGCTCATTAATATGGCTAATATATGCCTAATTGAATAGTAATTCTTGAATTTATCATTGCAAAATCCAACTAGTGGTGAAAAATTTAATGTTTTTCATTGTGGAGCTAAAATACAGATGGTCAATGCATTTCCATAAGGAATCTGCGTCTCCAAAATAATTTAATAAAATAGTAAAATGATATTACCTCAGTCAAATATATTATGATTTGATAGCATCATCAACTTGTAACACCACGTGTAAAGTTTCATATTTATCTGTGATAATTTTTTAATTTTGTTTTACCAATAGTGGATATACAATGCAAAAACTGTGCACCCTTTGGCTATATTTAGCATCGCCCAATATGTACTGTTAAAGGGGCAATATCGTCATGATCAGAGCAGACTTTCGCTAGGGCATGGAATCGGTGTCCTAGTTTAAACTTAGTGACTCTGTCCATAGAAAAGGACATAGTCCATAGAGAAAGGATGTCCCTTCTCTTTACTCGGTCACTAAGTTCATCTCAACATTAGACATCGACTCCATGCCCTGTAGAAAGTCTGCTCTGTTTTTTCCCCTTTAACAACACGGGTGTTATTTTATTAACCCAGTTTATGCAGAGAGCATGTATGGGTTTTTAGCACACTGTCTATATATGTCATAGCTAAACAACTTGTCCTATGTTTGTGAAATATCATTGTCTATAATAATTTTTTTTATTTTTTATTTGTTATGCATCCAGCTTCTATTTGGGGGAATGTACAAAAGTAAGTATGGTTTCTTTGTTCTACAGTTAAGTTTCAAATCCAATATTGGTAGGCTTAAGGCCAAAAAATCGGTGCGGTGACGCGATTTTTTGTTTTATTTAAAACAATTTTGGAGCTTATCAAGTGTCTGAGTGCACAACAGCTGCAGGTGTTTGCGCAGAGTACTGCTGTTGCTAAGGTAACACTTCCCTTTCAATCAGTAGTGTCGGAACTATTTAACCAGTTCACTTAAAAGGAATCGGTATCGGTCAGAGTAGACTTTCAACAGGGCATGGAATCGGTGTCCTAGTTTAAGATGAACACAGTGACAGGCTCATTAATTTTGTTTGTAAACCTTTTTTAGCCAACAAGACTTTTTGTTTGGCCTTATCTAAAAAATAAAAAATAAAAAATAAATAGTTTTACATAAAACTTACTTATAGTGTAAAGTTGGTATAAAACATACAGTGAATTGTTTTTGTCTGAGGTGCTGACATTTTAGTAAATTAAATACAATAATTCCCGAACTGAAAGTTTGACTTCACGAGACAATATTTCACTTTAGAATGCTAACGGATAAGATAATTCTGATGAATGTATTTTCAACATTTGTACTCATTAAAAATAATTTGAAATAAGCTTTTACTTTCACAAGTTGTTTCTTGTATTCATCTCTTGATTTTTTCAAAGTATGGATGCATTTGAAGATATTTCAACAAAAGTGTATAAACAGAATATTTGAAGAGAAAAATGTTTTAGCATACCAACAATACCTTTATTTCTAGAAATTACATTAATTTAGAAATATGGTATAAAATGTGCTTTGATAATATGTTTTATCAAGAAATGTTTAAACCTAGGACACCGATTCCATGCCCTCTCGAAAGTCTGCTCTGATCGTGACAATATTGTCCCTCGGTCCTCACGTTTTAGAGAAAATTAGAAACATTAATTTTCAAATATGACGTTTGCACAACACAATAGAGATGGACAGTACAGAATAATTTTCGTTAAAATTACAGCACATTACACACGTGCATAACTAGTGTCAGTGAAGAGTGATACTATCCTTATCAAAGTATCAAGTCAGTTTTACGTTATAATTCAACAATTTGATTACTTTGAGATTACGATTACTACCTCATCAATACAATACAATATATCGATTGGGGCCAGAATCTTAGACGGGTCAATTTATGGAAAAAAACACCTCAACCCCCAAAAAATTGCAACAAAAGGTTTTTCAACGGTTTTTGGTAGTATTTGACATCGGGAATAACATATTAAAAATCTAAGAAAATCTGGCTTCCGGAAAGTTGTCATTTTCAAAATGACGTCCAAGATGGCCGTCAATACCCTACAATGGCCATAAATCATTTATTATCCATCCCAGAGTTGTAATGTTGGTGTCTACTACTAGGTTTTAGGGGTCAAGCAATCCATTGAAACCAACTAAAGTATCGTTGAGTAGTCAGGCAATCTGCAAATCCAAGATGTCGTCCAAAATGGCTGCCAATTAAACTAAAATGGTTATAAGTCACTAACTGTTTATATTATGGCTGTAATTTTGGTGTCTACCCCTCGGTTTAAGGGGTTGGAAAATCTACTCAGACCAGTGAAAGTGTTATTGAGTAAAGCTTTAAATCCAAGATGGCGTCCAAGATGGCCAACAAGATGGCTATAAGTCATTTACTATTTACATTATAGATGTAATTTTGATATCTGCCGTTAGGTTTTAGGGTCTAAAAATTAATAAATTAACACCAGTACAAGTATCATTGAGTAATCAGGTAACCTAAACAATCCAACATGGCATCCAAGATGGCCGCCAATACACTGAAAAGGCAAAGATCACGTATTATTCTCATTAGATAATAATAATAATGTTCCATTCTTATATAGCGCATTTCACATAATGTCCCAATGCGCTTTACATTATTACCCCTGGTCACTGGGCCAATATCATTCCTATAATCTTTCTCAGCTCTCTGGGGAGTATACAGCCAATGTGGAACCTTTTGCCGCTACAGGACTAATCAAACACAATAACCATCTCTACCCTCACAGGTACCCATTTATACACCTGGGTGAAGATCTGTAATTTAGATCTGTAATTTAGTGTGTACTCCCAAGATTGTCAGGATCAAAAATATATTAGGCCAGTTAAATTATCATTGAGTGATCAAGTTCTCAATAAATCCATCATGGATAAATATCTGTATACAGTTACGATTCACCGTGTCAATGTTAGCGGAGAAACTAACTAGGATTCCCCAGTAGCGGCGAGCGAAGCGGGAAGAGCCCATCGCTGAATCCCCAAGCCCCCCGAGGGCCCGAGGGAACTGTGGCGTAAGGAGGTCCGGCCCCGCGGTCGCGCAGGCGCCGAGGTCCTTCTGATCGAGGCATGCTCCGTCCCAGGACGGGTGTCAGGCCCCTGCGGCCGCCTGCCGGCCGCGGACCAGGGCTTCCGGGAGTCGTTTTTTTTTGTAGCGCAGCCCAAAGGCGGGTGGTAAACTCCATCCAAGGCTAAATACCTGCACGAGACCGATAGAGCACAAGCACCGTGAGGGAAAGTTGAAAAGCACTCTGAAGAGAGAGTTCAAGAGTACGTGAAGCCGTCGAGAAGCAAACGGGAGGGCCGCGCAGATCGGGCCCGGGAGATTCAGCCCGGCCGGCGCGGTGCCCCCACGGTCCCTGCACGCCCCTTTCATCGGGGGCGGCTGGGCCTGGAGGCGCCTCCGCGCTCGGCCGCGTGAACTTTTCTCGGGCGCGGCGACCGCGACCGGTTGGGTCACCGGCAGAGGCCAGCTGGGTGGGGTGACTCCAGCCAAGCCGGGGCCTCGACGGAGGTCCCGGTCGGAGAGCCTACAGCCTGGCCGCGTTGCGCCGGCGACCCGACCGAGGAAGGGACGATGGGCCGCGCCTGCCCCGGGAGCCGCCAGCGGCTCCCGTCGGGCCGGGTCGCCCGGGAGTCCGGTGAGCCCCGCCTGCCGCGACCGTCCTCGGTGGCGGCGGCGCGGCCGTTCGCTCCCGGTGTCGACTGCGTCACGGCGCACAGTGGGCCACGGGGAGATGAAAGCGCGCCAAAATAGTGGTTTGGGGTGTGTCACGGTTCCACTTTTTAAAACGTTTTTTTCGAAAGATCAGACCCCCACGAACACTTTTTGGGAATATTTTTCTTTAGGAATTTTTTTAAGTATTTTTTATTTTATTTTTGAACACAAAAAAGTGCCTAAATGAAGGTAAAAGGCTAAAAGTAGCATTATTTGTTTAAACCATAATAAGGGTATTTTAGAAAAAAGGTATTTACTTAAAAATGTGTATATCTACTGTCCATAAGTCATACTTCAACAATGTTAGGTTTTTAAAAAAAATAATAATTTAAATTTATCCCATTAGAGGGTAAAAACTGTCCAAAAAAAACAAAAAAACAGTATTTTTTTAAATATAACACAAAAAGTTTAGATTCCCGTGGATTCCCGCCTTAATTTTTATACTGGCGTGATCCCCATAGTCTCCCCTTCACTTTGGTACCAGATTTGGCTGCTACTTTGTGCAACTCTTTAAGATACGTTCTGATTTATGAGCGCCTGTATCGGCTTTATTTGTCATCACGCACCGAGAAGCTACGTGAAACTCGATACGCGCATTGTCTTTGATCCTGGTCTTCGTGGGAAATATATGTGCAGTCGCTTTTGGTTTAATTAAGCTACAGCTTATTTTTGTCAACTACATCAGTCAGTGCGTCTTCATATGTAGACAAGTAAGAAACCTTTTCTGGCAAAGATGGCATCTTCACGTATATCACGACGACAATTGTTTGAACTGGTGCATTCTTCTGGTTCAATCACTAATATCGAACTGTCTTGTAACATGATGTTTCGATTTTCTTCTTGAGTTTACGTCAAATGTTTCTGATTGCCTCAATTAAGAGATTTTTTTATCGAGTGAAAGAAAGGTGGACCAGAAGTAAGCGTGTTAAAGCATTGTTTCTGAGCAAGAACTCAGAGTGGCTTGACCAAAACATATCACTCCCTGATGAAGTTGAGCATTTGTTGATGCAGAGTGCTACCACAGATGATCCTTGTGCCTCATCAGTCCCGGGTGCATCGCAACCGTAATCCACTGCAGGACGTCCCCCAAAAGACTGGCAATCCCTTTAAAAAAGATCACGACAGAGAAAAGCACATGAATTTCTTATTCAAAAAGAGCCAAGTGAACTTCTTTATGCAGCATCACAGGGTGCATACCGACAGAATCCTGACCTAAAGTATGTTCTCAAGTTTGCAATGATGTCTCCGTCAAAACCAGCTAAGATGAGAAAGCTCATTTCTATGCCACCCAAGAAACAAGACAAATTCTCATCGGATGAGGCTTTATCATTGATGGTAGAAACTGGAATGACCAAACAGTCTTATCAAACGGTACGATCTGCAGCCAAACTTGAAAATGCGAACATATATCCACTGAAGTCAGAGAAGCAAAAAAAGTGCTACCCGAATAACATTTCAATCATGGAGGATTCAGCAAAAGTGCCTCTGCAGAGTCTCCTTGATCACACCGCACTCAGAATCATCCAGGAGCAAAAAGAGGCAATAACTGAAGTTGTCGAAGGTCTTGAGGAAGGTGCACAATTATCATGTGATTTGGTGTGCAAGTGAAGTCAAAGAAATGCTAAAATGCTCGGACCATGACGATGACAGTGACACAGAACACACAGAGCACAGTGATACTTCAGATATAGATTCATCTTAAGCAGTAAGTACAATGATCGTAATTTTATTTTAGGTTGGAAATTTCGCATCTCAAATAAAAACAAACAAACAAACAAAAAGCAAAGCAAACAAACACCCCAACAAACAAACAAACAAAATAACAAAAAATAGTATAGAGGCCAAGGTTTAATTAACATTCCAAGACTTGATTGATAAGCTACGGTATATGAACCATATAGATGCACTGCGATGACATCAATTGCATTATATTTAAACTACCACAGACCAATCATAACCCAGCATTAAGATGACGTCATATGCGTTTAAAAACATTACCATCGAATTATACGGGTCGGAAAACCCTTAGAGTATAATTTACATCAAAAAGTAACTTGAAATATAATTTTGGCGCACTTTGATCTCATTCTGGCCCACTGTGCGGCGCCCTGGGCGGGCGATTGTCGCGAGCCCTGCCGACCCGTCTTGAAACACGGACCAAGGAGTCTATCGGGCCCGCAAGTCGGAGGGCCGCAGGTCGAGGCCCCGAGGCGCAACGAGAATGAAAACTAAATAATAACATTCTTGAATGTTGCCTTGGCTGCCATCTTGGATTTATTGATTATCTGATTACTCTATGATAATTTAAATGTTCTTTATGTACTTTTTGGCTCATAAAGCCTAAAGGTACCCCAAAAATAATAGCTGTAAGGTGAGTAGTAAATGTCTTACAATCATTTTAGTGAATTTGCGCCATTTTGAACGCCATCTTGGATTTTTAGGTTTCCTAATTACTCAATGACACTGTTATTGGTCTTAATGGATTTCTTGACCCCTAAAAACAGGGGGTAGACACCAAAATTGCAACTCTAGGATGGATAATAAATGATTTATGGCCATTTTAAGGTAACGGCGGCCATCTGGCTTGGACGCCATTATGAAAATAACAGCTTTCCGGAAGTCCGAATTTATTAGATTTTTAATATGTTATTCCTGATGTCAAATACTACCAAAAACCGTTGAAAAACCTTTTGTTGCAATTTTTTGGGTAAAACTGTATATTGACCTGACTATATAGTAGTTTTGCATTGTAGGTGAATATGTGCGCATTGTTCTCTCAACAAAAAATCCCCAAAAAGCTGACCTGTAAATGAAGAAATGTATCCTGCCAGTGATTAGTATCCTGCCTAAATAATGTTTTTGGTTTTTGTTTTTTTTAATTTATTTTTTTAATTATTTTTTTATTGGTATACATGTATAACTTCCCGGCTTTTTCTATAACAAGTTGGTTATTTTGTAATAAGGCAATTAGCAGTATATGTTGCAGTTTCCCTTTAACAATACTGTTGGACTTTTGTAAATTTTGCCATTTTGTTATACTTTTTTGCAGCAGCAGAAGCATCAACTACTGGAAATCCAACCGTAGAGACTCAATCAGCAGCAGCATCAACTACCGGGAATCCAACCGTAGAGACTCAATCAGCAGCAGCATCAACTGCCGTGAATCCAACCGTAGAGACTCAATCAACAGAAGCAGTAACTACTACAAATCCAACCGAACAGACTCAATCAGCAGCAGCATCAACTACTACAGAAGTTCACTGTTCAGTCGACGATGTGGCTATTTGCTATGGAGTAAATCAAGTAAATAGATTGCAACAGAATGTGTATAAGAGGGATCGATGGAATAGTTTTTGCGGGTGGCTACAAGAGCTGGGGCGGTGGAAAAGAGTCTTTGCCCGAGTTGCATCAAATGAAAATTCTAAATTCTAGGAAAATCATTTTTATTAGCCAAATTTACTTGCGTGTTCCTATAAAACTGTACATTTTTGGACACCGGAGAGAGCATTATAACACAAGAGCTGTTGTCTTGATAGTAGATCCACGCTTATGGGAAAATAATTATGCAATTGGTAATCTTCCATTTTGCTGTGTTTCACTTCATGTGAATAAAGATAATAAACAACTGACCTGTAAAGATTTTAGCTCATATATTACAGTTTGCATCACCAAATTTCAGACGTTCATAACTGGGGAAATTACACTTAAAAACCATGTTTAAAGGTATGATACCCAGTGGTGTAACCGGGTGGAAGGGGCGGGGCAGGGGCGGCCTCCCCCACTTGTTGGCAAAATAGTATCTATCGGTAAATTCACAAACTTGTTGGTATTTCTGATTTCATAATTTGTCAATTCATTTGAGTTTTGTGTCGGTAAATTTACCCCAAAAATGTTTGCCCCCATTCTGAAAATCCTGGCTACGCCACGGATGATTCCATCATCAACTTGACAAAGATATGCACTTTATCTGTTAGTTTAGACCCTCAACTTGATTCCAATGCATAATATTAACTTAATTGTATCCCACTATTAGATCTGCATGTTGAGCAATGAGAGTCTTGCCAATATAAGTGGGGACAATCTGTCTGAAGAAGAAAAGGAAGATTTACTTGAAATATTGGAACTTATCAAGTATCTGAGTGCACAACAGCTGCAGGTGTTTGCGCAGAGTACTGCTGTTGCTAAGGTAACACTTCCCTTTCAATCAGTAGTGTCGGAACTATTTAACCAGTTCACTTAAAAGGGATCAGTATCGATCAGAGCAGACTTTCAGCAGGGCATGGAATCGGTGTCCTAGTTTAAGATGAACACAGTGACAGGCTCATTAATGCAGCAGCAACGGTAATTATGACCTTATCATGTGGGGTATTATTTTCAGTCACTGAGTTAACCTAAAATTAGCGCTCCGATTCCATGCCCCGTTGATCGTGACGATACTGTCCCTTTGAGCATTCAACACTGCAAAACCAAATGCAGAGTTGACAACTTCTTAAATTTTAATCAATTTATTCACATTAAATATTGTCGGCAAAAAAGCACATTAAAACCAACCAGTTCCAATAATAAATATTTACACACTCGCACAAAATTCCCAAATTGTCAATCGATGTAGGCTATGTGTCTAAATACTTATAGGTCACCAAGACCAAATTGTGTTATTTTTAACAACCTAGTTTTTGCAGGATTTGGGTTTTTAGCACATTGTCTATCTGTCAAAGCAACATGTTTGTTTGTGAAATATCATTGTCTATAAAATCAATTTTAATTGTGTTTTCATTTTTTGTTTATTTTGTATGCATCCAGCTTCTATTTTGGGGAATGGTCAATTGTTTAGACACAGGTAAGTATGGTTTCTTTGTCCAAAAAATAAGCCTCCCTTTTCTGCAACCCTGGATCCGCCCTGGCTTTACGTCTGTGTGGAGTCTAATTCATGAGAGAATGTGGGAACAAAAACATTCGTAATTTAAAGAGAAAACATTGGGAGCAAAAAAAATATTCTAGTTCTATTTGGCATCTTTTTGTAAATGTGCATGTTGTTTCCTTTGGTTTTCTCACTTCAGAATGGTTGGTAGGCCTACCTTAGCCAACTTCCTAGCTCAGAAGATTTGTAATTAAGTAATTACCAATGTTTTACATTTCCTTGAATAGTACACTCAACTAAAGTGCTGAATCAACATTTTAAAGAGTTCGGTCAGTGACAACTCTTTATAACAAGTTGGATTTAATTTTTAGAAGTGTTGAATTAACTTAGATTTATATTGACTTTGTGTTAATTGAACACTTTCTTTGAGATGAATTTAGCTTTATAAAGTATTGTCACTCACCGAACTCTTGTGTGGTTCATTCAACACTTTAGTTTTAACACTGTAAAATGTGTAGCTTTGCGTAGTGAAAGGGATAAGTAAAGGCTGTTTGCGGTGACACCATGTGAAATTCTCAATTGAGTAGTAATTAGTTATGCAAAGAGCTGCTGGTTATACAACTCAACGTTTCGATCAGTATGCTCTGATTGTCTTCAGAAGAACTGTACAGTACTGTTTGACATTATATAAATGTTATCATTTTGTCATACTTTTTACAGCATCCGAAAATACCGAGAATCCAACTGGCACTACCATGGATGTCAGCCTCCCACAATGTGTAGTCGGAGATGTTGCTGATTGCTTTGGAGTAAATTACATTGAATCGATACAGTTTATCTAAATTTGCATAAAATGATGGAATAAGCCTCATCAGAATTGCCACGCACTTGCGCATTGACTTGAAAAACAACCTCGCGTACGAGGATATGAGAAAAGCCATTGAGCGGGTGATTTTTTTTTGGTGATGTTGTAAGTTGTAAGTTTTTAAAAACAAATTTCAAAGAAAATTTCCGTAATGTTGTAAAAAATACATTCATCTTATCACCAAAAAATTCACCCCATTGACTTTTTACATATCCTCGTACGCAAGAGTACTCATTTGTTTAAATGGCGAGGTTGTTTTTCAAGTCAATTCGCATGCGCGCAGCAATTCTGACAAGGCTTATTGTTTATTTATTTATTTATTTATTTACAGGGTAAATAAGCCAAATAAAACATAGTGGCATAGCTAGGGGGATGCTCGAGGAGCTTCCACTGGAAACGCAATTTTGGGAAAATCATAGGCATGAGCTTAGACCAGTGGGGGACGGGGACACTTTTTAGAGTATATCAAATGTCCCCCATAAATTAATTTAACTAAACAAATATGTTAGCCTATCCTGGCTACTGAGGAGTAGACAACCGTTTTTCTTGCAAAGTCGAAAATGTTTCGTGACTGTGAATACTGTAAGGTAGGCCCCTATGCCGCGCGCATAACGCACTGGTGAGCATTATTAGCCAGAATACTTTACAAACTTGAAAACTCGCATAAGAGAGCGTCTAGAACCAATACATTTGTGTCCCAGAGCCCCTGAAGCTAGGTTCGAGCTGGATTTAAAAAGATTATAAAATATATATATATTTTTTTACTGCAATAATTTTTTTTATCAACTCGCAATTGTTTGTCCCTAAAAAATAATATTTAACAGCAGGGTAAGGCTGTGCGACCCAGGGTGCGCCCCTATTTTGGCCAAATCCTTGATCCGACACTGCCTGCATCACCCTCCACACACACACACTTCCAAGTAGCGATCAACAACCATGATCATAGGGGATCTAATAATAGTTTGCCAAATCCTGTTTGCGCGTTTCTATAAAACTGTGTTTTTTTTTGATACCGGAGCGAGTGAACAATTGAGCAGTTGTAGTTGAGCAATTGAGCAGTTACATGCAGCCGTAGGGGGAAATATGCGATTGGTAATCGCAGTGTCTCAGTGGCGTAACCAGGATTGTTAGAATGGGTTTTATTTTTCTTAAGGGGGTAGGGGGAATGTACCGACACAATACTCAAATAAACCGACAAATTAAATGTAAACCGACAAATTACCTTTAATTAAAAGTTTCAGCTTATTACATTGTGTCGTTTACGATAAAATAGTGAACGTGCATTCAAGAACCTTTCACTCACTTTAAAGTGGAATAAAATTACAGTTTGTCACCAAATTTTAGACGTGCGTAATTGGGGAATTACTTTTGACATTTCTTAAAAACAGCTAACCCAGAAATATTTGTTATAAGTTATGTTTGATACCATCATCAACTTTACAATAAGAACAATTATTCTTTTAAATTGTTTCCCACTATTAGGCCTGCAGTTTGAGCGATAGCAGTTTAAATGGTGACAAGCTGTCAGTAACCGAAAACGAAGATTTGCTTGACATCTTGAAGCTGATCGAGTCTATGACTACAAAGCAGCTGAAGGCGTTTGGGGAAACTGCTGAAGTGGTTGAGGTAGCACGCCTTTTCAATCAGTAGTGTCAGAACTAATTAAAAATGTATCGCCCGTGTTTGGGCCGATTTGACCGGGGAAAAATACATTTTGAATTGCTACTTTTCTGGCGTTAAGGAATTTATTAAGCTTTCATTTGAGACATGAAAAAATGAATGAAAACAATCCGTCAAGGATCGGCATGTTTAGTTTTCTGTTTAGTTTTTGTTTAATTTTTGTGCTATGAAACGATGTCCAATTACAGCCAAAATTGCCGGATCGATTGGAATTCTGCCGTGTTGTGTTTTAAACGACTTTTTCACACAGGGGTATGTACGTTTGCCCGATTTGTGAGGCCTCTCTTAGCCACCATACTTAGTGTATGGGAAATTTGGTCTGGTACCAATAACCGCGTATACAAGTATCACATATTTCACTGGTTGGCAGAAAGGAAAAGATTACCAAAACAAAAACAAAACAAAAGAAAACAAAAACAAAAAACGCGTCACCGCACCGATTTTGAAGCCAACATATGACCAGAAACCGGAGAGTGTTTTTGGCCTACCAGTAAATTAAAAACTCAAATGAATAAAAGACGGGACACCGCGTTTTAATCATTGGGTTGCGTGTTGTCACACAATTATTCATAGTATGTAACAACAGAGGGCGTGTGCAGTCTTCCGATTGGCCAGCGCAGCTGTCAATCAGAATCAAGCGAATTTGAAATATCGCTTTTATTTACAGTTTCTGACATCCGAATTTCATAATTTTACTTTTTGGTCATTTTACAACGATATTATTTTTTTAAATTCGTTTCATAAATTATATTTTGTGGGTCGTCTTAGCCAAACACGGGTGATATATCTTGAACCTTAAACACTTCTTCAATTCCAATCAATTTATTCACAAAAATATTTTCAATATATCACATTAAAAGACAAAAACTGGTTAAATTTTGGCATTTACTGTCCCTTAGCTACTAAAACAAAATCTTGCAAGAGCAAGAGCAAGAGCAAGCTTTTCTGAAATTAAGTTGTCTCTAAAAAGAAAAAGACAACTTGTTGGATCTAAAAAACTTTAACAATTTCCTAATTGAAATTATATTTGTTAAATCTCCACCAATTTCTTTTTTCAGATCTGTTACATAATACCACCAACAATTACTGTAAACCAATAATCTCTAAAGTCTATCCAAACTCTTCTCAACGTCTTTCGAAAATCTTTTTCCAGCAGTGCATTTTGAATGATTTGCCTATTGGGGAAATATCTCTCTTATCACTTTTATAACTTTTATAACTACATCTTTATACATCAATTAAATACTTTTATGTGAACTGTATTGTAATTTCTTACTGCTTTGGTCTTCATATCAACATTTCAAAACTCCGATCAAATAGATTATCTCCAATTACAGTTATTCATGCGGCGTTGATTAATCAAAACAACAGTTTGTTTATGACTATCATGTTCTTGAAAGGAACCCCGCCCCTAAAAGTTCAGTTCAGTTCCCTACAGTCCTTGGCCCAGCCGTTTGCACAAAGTTAAGTTGAAGTCGTGGTTTGGTTTATTTTGGTTTATTTAGTAATTCAACACCTCATAAAAGTACAGCACAGTACAAACAAAAAAAGTGTAATGACAGAAAACAGAATGTGTCGATTGAAGGAATGTTAACCCAAGCGCGAATGTCTAAACATGTGTTTTTAGCAGTAGCAGACGACAAAATGGCCAACATCTCAGAAGATGTGCAAACATTCATTGCTCAAAATCTCCCAAAATATAATTTCCAATCCTCACTTGACTACACTTTCCTCTCCTTAAGTGTGTCCTCTATCATCTTTTAAAGGCAAATCTGTGATATTTGTCATAATGTGGATAGAAAAGGGGCGGTTGTATTTTACATTCTTTCCTGCCGATTAGCCAGGATAACTCATGAAGCCTTTGGTTATTTCCAATGGGGTCCTTGCTGATCTGTCCGCTGACTTGTCTCCTCTCTCGCCAAAAGTTGGCCAAGCAAAACAAAAACTCACCTTGGAAAACACTCTAAAGCGCGAAAGCTTTGTACTTAGGGACTTGTTTGAATAGCGATAAAATGGTTTAAATCATGTATTCCGTTATATTTCATTCACAGCTTGTTTTGACGGTGTTTTCTAAGCTGACAGCTCCTGAACAAGAGTTGGTATGTGTAGAACATTTGTAATTACGTGATTTCAAAATAACAAAACTATTTGTCTGAAAGCAAACTTGATTTGAAGTTGGTAAAAGGTACCGGTACGGTCCCAATCACCCTGTCTGAGCAATTATCTTATCTGAAGTGCCTTCATATCAGAGAAAACATAAACAAAATATGCACATTTACAAAAAGACGGCAACGTTTTCCATTAAAATTGTTAATTTTCTTTTCATGTTTTGCTCATGACCTTTTCTGGCGACCTTCCCGTCAATGTACATCTTGATTCAAAGAGAGTAAGCATACTCATAGAAGCAGTTTTGCCAATATTACCAATGATGTATCTTCAGTGGCGCACCCAGGATTTGATTGGGGTGGGGGGGGGGGGGCTCAAAATATTTTTATTTGAAATCCAATATGGGGAGAGAGTATGGCTGACCTAAACTATAACCGCTGGCGCGGCTGCAGCCATGTCCCTAGTCGTGCTCGTCAGTGAACCCACGGCACATGTTAAATGTTTCCTGGTGGTTTCTAGTCATAAAGAAGACATTATGGCATGATTCGGACTCGTAGGGTTTACCTTCCATATAATTTCCTCCTCTTGATGTAAAGAACTTGAGCTTGTTTCGTCTGCAAGATTTCTATAGTTAAATACTTTCATTGCGTGGACGTAAAGTTTGTGATCATTCCGGGCGAGCTAAATTTTTTCAAAACGAATTTGGCGGCAAAAACCAAATCCCAATATTATCCAATCGGTGTTTGCTAAAAGAGTGTCACATAATCTTTGTAAATTAAAACCCAATCCTGGGCCATTGTGTACAAACTGGAAAGGAGTTGATTATAATGCGGGCGTGTTTAAATTTACGAGTAACCTCAACGACAGTCAACGACCTCAACAAGAGAAACGGACAACAGAAAATGAAAATAAAATTAAGTAAAGTTGCTTCCTGATCAGGGTGCACCATGGCAGGGGGGGGGGGGAGAATGTGGCAAATTGCTGGTTATATCTACTTTAGGCCCTTCAAGATTACATGCACATGCATACGCAACGCCGTAAAATATAATAGTGAGTGGAATAAATGGAAAACTTTTGGAGGGGAGCTTGAGTCTCCTGAGTCCCCATCCCTTGTACCACTGCCCTATACTCCTTGCCGAACTCCTCTGTAGACAAGACTTGGGCTCAGATTTTGCTCTCTTTCCTGGCTCCTTCTTTAAAACAAAAATAAAACATCAGCGGGCCCTTGGGGGGGGGGGCTCGAGCCCCCCAAGCCCCCGCCTTGGGTGCGCCACTGTGTATCTTCCCTTCAATGTATATCTTGATTCAAAGAGAGTAAGCGCACCCATAGAAGCAGTTTTGCCAACATTACCAATGTTGTACCTTCCCTTCAATGTATATCTTGACTCAAAGAGAGTAAGCATACTCATAGAATCAACTTTGCCAACATTACCAATGATGTACCTTCCCTTCAATGTATATCTTGACTCAAAGAGAGTAAGCATACTCATAGAAGCAGTTTTGCCAATATTACCAATGATGTATCTTCCCTTCAATGTATATCTTGACTCAAAGAGAGTAAGCATACTCATAGAATCAACTTTGCCAACATTACCAATGATGTACCTTCCCTTCAATGTATATCTTGACTCAAAGAGAGTAAGCATACTCATAGAAGCAGTTTTGCCAATATTACCAATGATGTATCTTCCCTTCAATGCATATCTTGATTCAAAGAGAGTAAGCGCACCCATAGAAGCAGTTTGCCAACATTACCAATGCTGTATCTTCCCTTTATTTTGGTATATCTTGATTCAAAGAGAGTAAGCATACTCGTAGAAGCAGTTTTGCCAACATTACCAATGTTGTACCTTCCCTTCAATGTATATTTTGATTCAAAGAGAGTAAGCCTACTCATTGAAGCAGTTTTGCCAACGTTACCAATGCTGTACCTTCCCTTTAATGTATATCGTGATTCAAAGAGAGTAAGCATACTCATTGAAGCAGTTTGGCCACCATTACCAATGCTGTACCTTCCCTTTAATATATATCGTGATTCAAAGAGAGTAAGCATACTCATAGAAGCAGTTTTGCCAACGTTACCAATGCTGTACCTTCCCTTTAATGTATATCTTGATTCAAAGAGAGGAAGCATACTCTTAGAAGCAGTTTTGCCAACTTTTTGCCTGCCCTTTCAAAGGCATGGCATATGATTTGGTAATTAAACATTTACATCAAAATTGAATAGTGTAATGTGAAAATTAATTGGTGTAAAACTAATCTATGAAAATTTCTTAACAAATTGGATGAATTTGTAAATATGATAATTACCAATGTTATACCTTCCCTTTAAACATAATATGAACAGTCGAACAAAGAAGAGATGACAATCGTCGCTGTCACAGAAGAAGCTTTGAAGAGTTTGGCGGGAACTTTGGAGCTGGGAAAGTGTGTGAGCGTCAGAAATTAAATCAAACAGTAAGTAGACTTTGTTTTAAAGTCAACATAATTATGGTACAATGTCTTTACATGCATCCATCCATACTTTATCAAAACGTAGAGATAGTTTCAGCTTATTTCATTGTGTCTTTAATGAGAAGATTGTGAGAATTCATTGAGATTGGAAAGTTGCTAGACTGTTGCTGACTGACTTTTGTGCCTGAAGAATGACAAATATTGTGTGTGTGTGTGTGTGTGGGGGGGGGGGTGGACTTGAAGCCTGCTTTATTCCTATCACTACCCCATTAACCCTCTTCCGATGCCTGTATAAATTATCCTTGCAGCCCAGTTCGAAGCCTATTCAAAATGCCTGCTGATGCCTGAAGTTGCCATTTTATATATTCACTGGACGTACTGCATATAGTATTTAATAAATGCCCATTTTGAGTCCAGATTTTGGTAGTTTTCACATTGTATGCAGCTTTCTCTACAGACGTCTCTGCAAAGGTCACCATTGTACTGCCCTCTTGTGGTTGAATATAAGGTTATTATTTAAGCAATTTAAACACTTTTCGTTCATATTTTTCATATTTCAGATGCTTATCTATGCCATGACGTATCTGAGGGCATTTTGAATAGACCTTACACATTCAAGGTTGACAAAGTCGGTTTTGAGGAGAGCCTGGAGTTTGACTTGTCAAAGGAAGATCTCGGTAATGATGCCGGTAAGACTTTTCCTAATAGCGTAGTGATCATTGGTTTAGGTGTCGGGACCCGTCTCACTATCAGTCTCGAGTCAGGTCTTCCCCTCGGACACAAGTCTCGGTCTCGGTCTCGGTCTCGGTCTCAGACCGGTGTTGGCCTTGCTCTCGAACCAGTGGGTCTTGAGGTGTTGGTACTCCAGGTCTCGTTCTCGGAGACTTTTTTGGACCTAATAGATAATTATCTCATTTCATTTTTTTTCTTTTGTGGAAGATGTTAGATTTGTGGTGTTGAGAAAAGAAAAGAAAAGGGCAATGGAAATCACAAACTTGACATGGTGAGTTAAAATATCCAACAAAACAGTTTTTAAATTAAACATTGGTCATTTTCAATCGCACTTTATCTCAAGAGGAATTCAGTGAGAAGGGTTATTTTTTGTATATAGTTAGGACATTACAAAGTAAGGTATAGGATTGGTAATTAAAAAAATAACCAAATGGTCAAATTTTATGCTATGGTCCCACAGGAATATTTCGATCTTTCTGTCGAAATATATTTCGATTCTTGGTTTTTTAGTTATTTTTAATAATTTCGTTAAAATCTCGTATAAATATCGACAAAATATCATTTTTCATTGAGAATTTTTGTTGTTGTATTTTCTCGACAATTTTGATTAATTTTCGACAGTTTCGATAAAATTTAGACAAAATTTCGATAAATTTGATCGAAACTTTATCGAAAAATATTGGTCAGGTTTAATAATTTTCGATTAATGATTTTTTTTTCCCGAAAAATTTCGACAAATCTCGACAAATATCGACAGTTTCGAATTTTTTTGACTCTTTAGACTATTTCGACTTTTCTCGAAAATGTTTTGTAAAAAATCAAAAATCTTGACGAAACACGACCGAGAGAGTCGAAATCTCTGTGGGACCATAGCATTAATGAGAAGCTTACTTCGTGTAAAGCTGATGATCATATCAATCTTCTATATAATTAATTTTATCTAAGGTGCTGTCTTTTTCAAAAATTTCTAGTTTGAATTTAGGAAGAGTACACTTCCTAAGTTCCATATTAGAATGAATATGAACGATCTGAATGCATTATTATTTATTTTTTGTCGTTAACATAATAACACTATGTGCATGAACTTTTCACTCAAAAATAAATTTTCACGTATTGGGATTCTTAGTGAAAAAAAACCAACAGGTTGTTTGTTAAATGTATACATGTACCAATGTTGTATCTTTACTTGAAGTCTTCTTGAAGTCAATCAAATTGACTACAACTTGAACTAATTAACTGAGATACTGTTTTCATTGTAGGGATCTACAGGCACCCAATATAACAACATTCAAGTTGAACAGTGCCCTCTTGGCATTCTCTCTCTATGTTGGAGGCAACCGGACATCTGTCCCTCTGAACTTCAGTCTTTATCATATAATTGTAAGCAGAAGAAAGATGGTAGATCCAGGCACCCCTCCCCTTTATTTTGTAAATTCGACATATGTTTTTAGTGTTCCCTCTTATTTGGCAATGTGATCCTCTTATTTGGCAATGTGATCCCCTTATTTGGCAGTGTGCCCCTTTATTTGGCAGTGTCCTCCCCTTATTTGGCAGTGTCCTCCCCTTATTTGGCAGTGTACCCTTATTTGGAAGTGTGCCCCTTCTTTGGCAGTGTACCACCTTATTTGTCAGTGTCCTCCCCTTATTTGGCAGTGTACCACCTCATTTGGCAGTTTACCCCCTTATTTGGGAGTGTGCGAAAGGTAGCAATATTGTAAACTGCAACATCCCAGCTTTCGCATGAAAAATAAATGACTTGTGATGGTTACTTTGGAAATAAATATGTCTTAATGAGTTTTGTGAATTGATGAGTGGAATTTGTTGATCTGATGAATAGGCCAAAAAAGTCTCCGGTCTGTGGTCTCTGCGCGCGTCGCCTCACACCTGCGCGCTGGCATTTTGTCCAATTGCATCCAAAATGGCTGGATAGATTGGAATTCTGCCGTGCTGTGCTTTAAACGACTTTTTCACATAGGGGTATGAACGTTTTCCCGATTTGTGAGGCCTCTCTTAGCCACCATACTTTGTATATGGGAAATTTGGTCCCCGCGTATACAATGTATCACGTATTTCCCTGTTGGCAAAAGAAACGCGTCACCGCACCGATTTTGAAGCCGACCGATGACCAGAAACCGGAGACTTGTTGGCCTAGAGGTATGAATGAAATATGAATGCCCTAATGATCTGTTATCAAAGTATTCACAGTCTAATTACAGTGTATGATGACAATGACTCTATTTGTCTTTTTAAGGACGCACACAATGAGCCATTTACCATTCAGAGTTACAGTGCCATTACAAGAAACCCCATATGCGCATTCTGGGATGCCGATGACAAAAACGATCAGTAAGTTGCATTTTTTATTATCTGTATTATGCATTTGTATTTAGAATATTTATTATAAAAATCGGACCAATACACACCAAATTAAAATCAAATAAGGTCGTTTTATTATCACCGTTGACCATATCCCTATTAATTTATTCCCTTAAATGGTTATGTTGAAAACACTGCTTCTACAAGTATGTGAATCTTATTGATCCTGGGTATAGCCTGATCAGTGATAACACTGGTCAACAATGTTTTTAAAGTTGTCCGCTTCGGAGATAAAATGTGCTATTTATTATGGATTTTGATGTGCTGAATTCAAATATGACAATTAAAATTGCTGATTGGCTACTGTTTCCAAGATATTTAAGTTTACATTTTATGTACTATGTATATGGTGTACATAGCAGATTTTTAATCATGAATTGTAAACCTAGGTCTTTTCATGTGTTTATGGTTGTTTCACTTGATATTATGTCGCCTGCCCTGTTTATGTAACACTTACTATGTATCAGTTCATAGTTCAGTCGTTAATCAGTGTCTACTCTGCGCTTCTTGGCTTGTCTCTTGTAGTTATTAAACAGTACCATATCTTGAAAACGAGAGCCAATCAACAATTTTAAGCATCATTTCCATTCTCAGTGATTAGTCAAGTTTGGCTTCTATTGTTACAGCATTTTGGCTGTAGACCACCAGTGTATAATCAATCCTCAAGGCCCAGCTTTGAACTGTTACAAACACGAGGGTTTTATGGCACTTTTCCTCGTACACAGAAACTATGACATAGCGTCCCATTTCCAAAGGACATGAGACTGTAGATTTTACTCACAGGCCTTCCCTGACTTGTGTAGGTATATATCTCCATCAGCTGTAACGCTAGTTACGATACCTGATCCAAGGAAGAACTGACAAGGGGTCCATTGGCGGATCCAGGGGAAGGGCCAAGGGGGCTGTAGCCCCCCTAAAATCGTTTTAAAAAAAAATAAAAAGAGAGAGAAAAAGAGAGAGAGAGAGGGGGGGGGAGGGGAGAGGAAAACGCACTCCCATTCCCACAGTGTGCTTTGTTTTTCTCTCCCTTTGATTATTTCATTGTAATTTTTGTAGTGCTGAAAAATAATTGTTTTTGAATCTCAGCCCCCCTAAAAAATGTTCTGGATCCGCCCATGAGGTCAGCGTTGTTTTTACTTCCATTGTGTATACATTGCTCTTCCGATTAAGCTTTATTACCAGGCAGGTTGGTTTCCTTATTTAGCCTATGTTAACATTGCATTTTTATTTCTTTATTTCCAAGGAAATGGTCTTCTAATGGATGTCAGTCGATACCAGACAAGTCAACCGCATTTTCCCTCTGCACCTGCAACCACACAACCAGCTTTGCGATTATTTTGCAGGTACATGTGAAACGTTTATAACCGTACTGTATTTATGCAGTCTTACCACGCTGACCCTGACCCTGATCCTGATCTGGTGTGTACATGAGGTCACAGAGTATGCAGTGCTATACACACGTCGGTGTAGGGCAAAATTTAATCAACATTTGCTTGACTGGAAAAAAGTAATTTATAAATATGTATATGTACAACAGTCCTGAAAAACATTGTTGTTTTATATAAAAAAAAGTATATTGTTGGTGGGAGTAAACAGATTAGAGCTGGATAAATAAGTTAGTAGAGCACCGGTACAGTAATCTGAAGGTTACAGGTTCAAGTCTTCCTTCAGTAAATTTGTCTTTGTTTACTACACAACTTCAGTAATTCACCCAGTCAGTATCCTATATTGTTGAGGAGTTAATATATAAAAAGCTGCATCCTGCATCCTCGTTCCACAGGATTAACCTCATAACTTTGGGTGTAATCCCTAGCTATAAAGGCACGTAGAGGTTTTGTGTCTTCAGACTAGCGCCCCCAGAACCGCAAAGAAATTGACAGTTTTAGAAACCGCTAACCATGTATAGGGCTGGATAACTCAGTTGGTAGATCGATAGTCATGAGGTCGTATAGGTTCGAATCCAAAAATACAATGTACCAAGTCAGTTTCCATGGTCGAGCGGTTTAGTGCGTCGGATTTGTGTTCTGATGGCCGAGTCGTCAGAATGTGGGTTCGAATCCCAGCCGCGACCGGGGTGCTTGTGTGCAAGACACTATACTATAATTTCTTCTCTCCACCCAGGGGTAAATGGGTACCTGTGAGGGCAGAGTTTGTTGTTTAGCCCATATGCGCTGTATACTCCCCAGGGAGCTGAGAGTTTCAGGAATGATTTATGAGCCTGATGAGCAGGGGTAATAATGTAATGCGCCTTGAGCACCAGTTTGGTGGATACGTGCGCTATATAGGCCTAAGTCCACATTATTATTATTATTATTATTATTATTATTTGATTAATTAAAAGTATAAACCATCTCTTCAGCTTCAAAACATAAAATTGTAAAGTCCTGATAGAGATATAATTAAAGGGAAGGTACGTCATTGGTATGTTGATATACACATTAAGTTCAACCCTCTAGTTCTCAAGAAATATATCATAAAACTGGGAAAATGAACCATGAATTTTGTTTGTGTTTTCAGGAATCTGTATGTCGAATTTATGTGCAATTTAAATTTTTGTAAAACATAATGTTTTGTTATAAAAAAACATGTAATTTTGTTTTGTTACCTCTAAAACGTGAGGCCCTATTAGGATGATACTTTCAAGGGTTAGTGTAATTATATATTTCTTGAAAACCAGAAGGCTGTGGTAAAAGTGTATGCCACCAAATACTAATATTGTGCCTTCCCTTTAAATGGAGTTATTACTCAAACAGTCCCACCAGCGACCTTATTCCTGATCTTGATAGCGTGGTTCACATTTATGTGATGTTGTATCTCATTTGGCTTACAGATTATTCCTGACGATACAGATCCAGATTTGATTCCAAAAGATCTAAATTCTTCTGCACTTGAGTGGATAACATATATCGGTTTTGGTGTATCAATACCAGCACTGCTCGTCACATTGGCAATATACTTCTTTTTGAGGTAAGTCCTGAGGGGGAAAAATGAAAACTCCTGCAATATAAGCCCGGCACAAATTTTTGAAGGGAGGGGGCGATCCAGATGGTTGAAATTAATTGTGTCAAAGTCAAGACAATGACATAGACTCAATGGTACTGACAGAACTACAAAAATACATGTACAAAATAATAAATAAGTACAAATATCCCCTGAACTGAACTCACAGCTCAGTTTTTTGTAGACCATAATATGTGTAGGAGTGACAACTTGGAGTCTTGGAATAACAAATTCGGCCTATCCCTCAATTAGGCTTTCTGTTCTAACTACTACAGGAAAATACTGCGTTCAGATCGCATCTTCATCCACACCAACTTATCGATCGCCATCTTGCTGGCCCAGATTATGTTTATTGCCGGTATAAACAGGACTGAAAATTCAGTGAGTATAGTTGAACTATAGTAAGAATTAAATCAAGGGTTGAACTCACTTGTTACTATACAAGAAAAAGTCCTCCCATATTACACCTATTTTACAAGAGTTGCACTGGCTACCAGTAAGTTGCAGAATTGTGTACAAATTGTTGCTTTTTGTGTTTAAATCTCTCAATGACAGTGCCCCTGCATATACTGATGATTTGCTTAACCATTTCGATCCCACGGGCTCTAAAAAGAGCCTTTGTTGTGATACGCTTCCTTCCCGTGGGCTCTAAAAGGTGCCAGGAATCGGCATGCCCTTGACGACCACGGCTACTTAAATTCACCACCTGAAAATGCTTGAGTGGTTTTTGGGGTTGGCGCCCTCTATTGACAGGAATGAAGTGTATAAAAGTTTATGAAAAGAAAAAGTGCGTCGCTTTGCGGTTCCCGGTGCATGCTAGCGTCCACTCGCTTCCACAACGGTCAGTTTTTAGTTGCAATCATGATGGAAACGGACATAAATGATGGCATTTTGGCTGCGATTTTGGCAGACAGTGGCTCAGAATCAGATGACGAAGTAACGGATGACGACAGCACATTAGAAGTACAACTTCCTGCGGAATTCGTTGAAGGAGAGGTAGGCCTAAATCACAGTAAAAATTAATAACTAACACTAGTAATATTAGTAACAGTTAACGTTACTCTTCCTGGCCCAATGCAAATTAATGTAATTCACTTATTTTCCTAGGCTATAGCGTAAATAGCGTTACAGCTGTTGGAGTTGAGTAATGTAAATTTAGAAAATGGATCCCTTTAATATGATTGACCAAATCTCCACCCCCTGGATTGGGTCAAAAAATTCAAGTGAAAATGTACAATTATTAGTAGTGTGTTGGGGTAATATTTGTATTCATTGAAACAGCAAGTTGATGTAGGGCCTATATAAATAGCATAGAAATTTTAACATCCACCCATAGCCGGTCGTGCTATTTAGCGTTAACAGGCTGAAAATGCACTCTTATAGTCTCAAGCTTCCAAAAGAATAGCCTTGTATTCGAAAGGCCCTTATAACTAGTCGTATTATGCAAGAAGTTGGGGGAATTCACATTCACAATCCCACATTAAAACGAAAATTTATCGACAACGAATTTTGGAGAGTGGATGGAATCTGCCATATTTCTTTTCTCAGCACAATATTAATTTTGCGCATGAACCTCTGTGGCCTGTGCACATGCAGCAAAGTACCATTGAGATATTGTATTTACAAAGGACTGAGATTAATCCTCCTTTGCCTTGTTTTTCTGTTGCAGCCTACCTACCAAGGTGACAGCCGACCGAGATCAAGGAGGACGACAGGAAAGTTAGATTTCCGATCCGGTTGGGAACGACGAGACCATTACGAGTGTGGGACTGTAAACTTCACAGGAAATGATACCCTGGCGACTTTGCCACACTGTCGGCAGTGGAGATCTTCAAGCTGTATTTTTGTCAACTGGTGTGGGATATGCTCGTCGACGAGACTAATCGCTATGCGCAGCAAACAATAGACTCGAATCCTTATCAACAATTCTCCTGGCACCCAACCAACATTCCAGAAATGATGGCATTTGTGGCACTTCTCATTGCTATGGGCATAACCAAATCCTCTCAATACAAGATGTACTGGTCAACATCTGAAATTCTTCACATCCCATTCTACCCGTCGATCATGTTCCGAAATCGGTTCAGTTCAATTCTTCGGTTTCTCCACATCTCAAATAACCAAATTCCTCGTAGAGCCTTGGCTAAACGGGACAAACTTTCCAAAGTTCGGCCCTTGATAGAAGTCCTCGTCCCGAAGTTTCTCAACCTGTATAACCCTGCGCAGAATCTGTCTCCAGACGAGAGTATGTTGAAATTCAAGGGACGCTTAAGTTGTATTCAGTACATGCCTAAAAAACCTATCAAACGGGGTATTCTCCCTGAACGAGTCCAAAACAGGATACACGTGTGCTTGGAAACTGTACACAGGAGCCGACGACACCCAAACTGTTTATGATGCAGACGTACATGTAGATTCCAAGTCAGACTGCCATCCACCAAACCTAACAGTTGCAGGAAAAGTCGTCATTGATCTGGTCCATGGACTTGAGAATAAGGGATATGTAATATATTGTGATAATTACTATACTAGCCCAGCTCTTTTAGCTAAACTTGCTAAACTAGGATTCAGATGTTGTGGAACTGTTCGTTACACTACACGGGGAATACCCCAGGCCGCAAACCCAAAAAAACATAAAATGAAGAAAGGAGATGACCCATTTTTTTGGTGAAAGGTGGGCAATTGTGTATCGTTTGGCAAGACAAAAAATCTGTAACACTTTTAACTAATGTAGGCAACACCGATTTGTCCAAAAAGCAAATTCGGTGTAATAAGAGCACAAGTGGATTTCGTGATGTTATGAAGCCCAATTGTATTGAAGATTACAACAAAAACATGGGTGGAACTGATCTTGCCGACCAATGTTTTCAGTACTACAATCATACACACATAATCTTGAAATGGTGGAAAAGAGTTTTTTTCCATATGCTGAAAATCTGTATTGTCAATAGCAGAGTAATATTCACCAGCATAGCAGGGAACAAAAATGTCAGTAACCTTGATTTTCGTATAGGGATTGTACAGGGCTTGCTGTTGGGTTGGGAACGTAACGCAACAAGTCAGTTGAGATACCATATTCCTATCCTGGCAAAAACCCCAATGGAAAGAAACGCGACTGCATTGTTTGCAATAACCGCAAATTAGGCAGGCGAAAACAAACGAAGATGATCTGTAAACAATGTACACAACCTACGTGCATAGTTCCTTGCTTTGAGAAATACCACATCAATTGATTGTAAATCTGTACTATTTGCCTTCAACCCCAATTCAATGTTGGGAATGGTCGGACAAAGCCGCAGATTACAGTCCAAACCAACATTGAATTGGGAGAGATGTTAGTATGGATTGTGATGTATGTACACTGAATACAAGTAAATGGTTCATTTCCAAGTAGAAAACCAAAAAATCCCAAAATCTCATCCAAGTTATTATTTTTCACATGGAAAAGAAATCTTATACATGTACCGTATTTGCATGAAATATCACCCATTTGTATTACTTTTCTTCAGTGTAAATCCTGATCTAAATATTTCATTGTTTTGCTTTTACACTTAAAAAATCTGCACAATATTGTCCTCCCTTTGTATACTCATTTTTACCATCAGTTTAACATACAAATATATCTGAGCCATGCCATGCAGAGTGAGGGCGCACTTCAATGAAATTGTGAAAAACCCACTGGTGCTGAAGTGACATTGGGCTCCTAATTACTGTGGTAAAGAAGGGTACTCTCTTGCATAACTGGCTGGTAATGAAAGGGTTAAACCTTACAAACCTCCTCGCAAACTCCGTTCTGACAATTTAAACCTCCTCATTGAGCCTAAATCTAATCATTCTTGGGGTGATCGGTCTTTTTCTCATTCAGCACCACGTCTATGGAATCAATTGCCATCATATGTCAAATCATCGGTTTCTCTTATCCAATTTAAGAAAAACCTAAATGCTCATCTTTATAATGAAGCATTTATGTAATGTTGTTATTCTGTTTTCTCTGCTGTATCCTTGTATTTTTGTATTTAAGTTATCTTGTTCTTCTTATGTATCAGCGCCATGAGCACTTTTGGGTGGATTTGTACGCTTTGTAAATTTTCATTATTATTATTAAGAGTCGAATTGAGTCAAAAATGCCTTCACCAGCTATATCAGGCACACAATAAGGTCAAAGCAGTCAAATTACAGAAAAGGCAAATTCACTAGACAAGTAATACTCAGCTAGACAAAAGATTACCCCCTGGTGACAAAGTTGCTGTAGCAGTCAAAACAAGTCAGTATGAATAGGATATTCTTGTTCATATATGGGTTTTAGCCCCCTCAAATTATATATCTATCCCTGATATTTCCCTTTCGGTACTTTCTTGAAGGTTTTATGTGCAACACTGTAGTTGCCGTTGTTCATTCAGCGATAAGAAGTAGTGATTGAAAAATGGTACCCTGTGGCACTTCATGTCGTGATAGTTTCCAAGGAAAGTTTTCTAAATATTTTGAATATTCTGAATTTTACAGGTTATCTGCAAGGTTATTGCTCTTTTTCTCTTATTCTTCCACCTGTCTATGCTTGGTTGGATGCTGGTCGAGGGAATTCATCTGTATATGAAGGTCGTCAAAGTTTACGGCAGTGAGAACATCAAGATGTACCCCTACTTACTCATTGGCTGGGCCAGCCCAGCTGCTATTTGCATGATATCGTTTGGTGCCAATAATTCAGGATTTGGGACAGCGTATAGGTAATGTATAATGAACCAATCAATTATTAATCATTCATAAATGTCCAAGACAGTTCAGACAATCTGATTGGACCAAACGTGATAATGTGGGGCGTGTTAACGGCCGGTAAAGTGATAATAACCAGCGAATTACCAGCGATAATAACCTACCAGCAATTGTATGCATATTGACCGCCAGCTGTTATAAAGCGTGTGATATGGGATTGAACCAGCGTAGAAGTTTGTATTCGCGTCATGGGGAATCATGGGTTAAGTTCGAATCTGTCCCCATGCAATGGAGTTATCAATTTCCTTTTTTTTAATGAAGGACGTTTTTCACTTAAATATCGTGAACAAATACATAGTTGGAATAACAATAATCATCAGATGCATTTTGAATAACAAATAATTTCAATAAAAATTAATATGAATACCATTCATTTTATACTGTCTGTTTTCCTCCACTATCAGTTGTTGGCTGGACAATGAATCTGGATTGATATGGGCTTTTGTAGTTCCAGTTTTGTTTGTTGTGGTGGTAAGCTTTGAATAAAGGGAAGGTACATCATTGGTAATGTTGGCAAAATTGTTTTTAAGAGTATGTTTACTCTCTTTGAATCAAGATTATATACATCAAAAAACTGAAATCCTTTGAAAGTTTCACCTTACTTCGTTGTGTCGTGCACAATATTTTTTGTTCAATTTAGGAAAGAGTTCTCTTTCCTAAATTATTTCAGAAAAATTACTGAACCTCAGACAAAAATATTTATAAGGAAGATTGATTCCATCATCAGCTTTACACAAACTAAATTTTTACATTATAATTCGACAATTTTGTTATTAATTTTTTATTACAAATCCTAAATTACCTTTAATGATAGTGATCCTGCTAAAATAATGAGGTGGGAGATGGCTCTAAAGGAGGTGCAACATTATTATTTAGTAACATACATTCATACATGCATTCATACATTCACTCCTATAGTTGTCATAAGACTAACCTGTGCAAATTTCATCACAACGAATATCTGGTGCGTGTTTTTCTGTTTTTATGTACGGTATCACAACAAGTTGTCGGACTGACACCTTCTTGTAAATTCGACGTAATAATTTTTTTTTTCTCTAAGAAGGAATAATTTCTGAGGATGATTAATCAACTTCTACCAACTTCACACCAAAGTAAATCATTATTTGATAATTTGATAATCAGGCAATTACCAATGTTGTACCTTTAACATTGTTGTGACATGACTTGGTTTTTTGAAAATTTTGTTTACAATTGTTGCTTATTATTTAACCCGCGAGAACAAAATGAGCAGTGTGACTTGGGGGAAAAGACTTGAGACTTTATCCCATCGAATCAGTCTTCTGACCGGTCAGATCGCCGCACGGCCTGCTTGGAATTAATGAGCGGGAGACATTAGACATACCATTGTGATGATGGAAACTTCAAACGAACGACAAATCTCCTGACGATGATTAGAGCATACTAATCAAAACATAGACAAGACCTGAACCACGTTCTCACTTAGTGATAGTTGAGAAAGGAAGGAAGTTGCCGATATTGGTTCTCCCAGAACCTAACTTTTAAAGGTCAAAACGATTCCTAAATTTTTCAGAACCTGATCCTTGGGTGTTGGTAAAA
>CM055821.1:23425049-23450917 GCA_029582265.1 Zoroaster sp. YZ-2022 | reverse complement strand
TTCCCACTGGGTTTCGGGGAATGCTGACATCACAGTGGAATGGATGGTCACTACCTGGAGCTCGCGGCATATGGGAAGGCCGGCGATGGCGGGCCCAGGGACATCCACGATGTAGAAGTTGCTACGTGTCCACTCTGGCTGATTATAACGGCATAGAATCTCGATGCAACCGAGACATGGTATGTCTGTGCCGTTGTAGGCGGTTAGTTTTACTTCCACCGGCTTGATGTGGAATTTTCAATTGTCTCCGTACATTTGTCTGATTGTCCGGAGTGGCAAGGTATTGCCTCTTGCTCCTGTGTCCACTTTTAGCTTCAAGTGACGTACTCCTTCAAGGTTTGGACAGATCACATCAAGGGTGGTGTATGCTTCATTGCTTTGTCGTCGTATGGAGTCCATGCAAAGGTTGGAGACGGTAATTGTGTGGTAGACGACGTCGTACGTGTCATCCTCTAGCGTGCACTCGTCCACATTGTTCGCATCATTCTGGGTTTTTTGAGGGCCATCGACTTGTTGATCACTGCCGTGGCGGCTTTCGGCGTCTACCAGTTTGATCAGCTGATTTATTTCTCTGACGATCTGGGGTTTTGCTTTTCCGACAGTACTTGGCCCAGTGGCCTTTGGAACCACATGCCTTGCACGTGTCCTGGTAGGCTGGACAGCGTCTTGGTGGATGGCTGAGGCCGCAGTTGCCACAGGATTTCTTCCTGGGTCTCATGGCATCGACGGATGTTGCGGTTGTTGATGTCTCTCCGTCGAGTGACTGGAGGCATTTCTTTCCTGCTGAGAGTGCCTCGTACTTCCATCATGAAGAAGTTCTTCTATGGTGTAGCCGATTGGTCTGTCCAGCAGGTCTCGCTGGAAACTGTCAGATTTCGTTGATGCGATTACTAGTTCGATAATACGCTCAGTTGCCTCATCTGAGGTGTAGGCACATTCGTGGCACTAATTGAGGCGGCACCTGTTGACAAACTCATCTAGTGGCTCGTCATCCTTTTGTCAGTACCTCAGCATTTCCAATCGATGAATGCGGAAATTTACTTTGATATTGAGCTGTTTCTCAAAGAGTTCCCACAGTTTGGATGGGTCTAGTTGGTCCTCAGGAGACAGGTTGGACGAGTTGATTTTCTTGAGGCCCTCTTTCCCAACAGCTATTTGGATTTTTACAGCACGTTTTGCTTGATCGGTGATGTTTTGGCCCAGGAAGCTAAGTTCCATGCGTTGTTTGAAGATCTTAAATTCATCCGCTATGTCTTTGGCGTCCCAATTGATTTCTGGAAATTTAGCCATGGTTGTGAGTGGGGAGGGGAACATTCTGAAAGTGGGTTGCAATATTGAAAGTTGTAATCAATACTTGAATCAAAAGTGATCAATAGGAGTTTTAAAATGAGCAATAGGAATTTCAAAATGAGCAATTGGATTATACGAAAAGCAATACGAATGAGTTGAACTGATCTGAAAAATATAATGCTGTAAACCTATTAATGGTGGGTGCAATCAGAAATGCAAATTAAGAAATGCAATATAAATTACTACCAATGGAATGCTGTCTTGAATTAGAAGAACTAAAATTAGTAATCAATTATAATGTCTTTATTGTTCAATAGTGTTCATCTAATAGTTCACCGAAAGTCCTGTGTTTTCATGATGTACGGTAAACATTGTAAGTCCAGTTCCAATGTTCATTCATAAAAGTTGGAGATGCAGAGTTCCGGCTGGTCCGCGGAGTAACATCCTTGAAAGTGATCTTGTGTAGTGGGTTCGCGGAGCGGAGTGATAAGGTCAAAAGTTATTTCAGATCTGAACCGACGCGGGGTTGTTGACGTGTGAGAGCACTACGGAACTATTTTGTTACTACACAGTAATACAATGTGATAAAGTAGTGTAAATACGGAGGGAAATTTTCACTGTTTTTGATGTTTACAAACTATTCAAAAATGAGTCAAATGACGCCATATCCATAGCGTAAAAATTAGAATGGCAGTTCCACAGTTGGGATACGAGTGATAACAACAAATAAAAGAAAGACGAACACCAGATATACATATTTCTTGAAAACGAAATTATATTAAATTACTCTCATTATTTACATTATGTACAATATTATGAAATAATTATTTTGCTAAACCAAGCTGGACATTATTACGTTGCCGAGTGTAATATAGTGTTGAATTATTAAGATAAATTTTACTTTGAAATTTCCTAGGAAAACCAGGTGCTTAAACGGATATAACGAAATTCACTTCACACGACTAAGTAATAATAATAATAATAATGTGTGGACTTATATAGCGCACGTATCCACCAACTATGTGGTGCTCAAGGCGCATTCTTTTACGTGCATTACACAACACACGGGACCTACGGCTTTACGTTCCATCCGAAGGACGAAGCAATCATGGTTAAGTACCTTGCTCAAGGACACAAGTGTCACGACCGGGGCTCGAACCCACACCCTGCTGTTGGCAACACCAGAACTTGAGTTCGGTGCGCTAGACCGCTCGGCCACGACACTCCAAGTATATCAACACTCACACAAACAAACAAACAAAAACTTTAAATTAATATGTTTACTTTTATGACCTAGTCTTTATAGTCTTCTTTGAGGTTAATTAAATATAGTAGGTTATGCCTATAACCTGTCCTCATATAATTATTTTAAAGTGTTCAGAAGTTATCTCTCGGATATATCTCTTGGTTGGATCTCTTGAGTCCACCTTCTCTCGTAAGTTCTTCTTCCGATGACTCTCGACTCTCGATTCTCTATACTTGCCTCTGCGGGCTTCTATCCAAACATATCGGCCATCTAGGATAACATAGATATAATACCGAATACAGTTTTACTAATAAATCTATTTTCCAAATTATGTATACAGAAACAACATTTCCATAAATTTAAATACCATTCATTTCAAAACAACTCATGTTTTAGTTTCAACGTTTGTATAATAGTTTTTGTTTCTCTTCAACGACTACTTCATTATTTCATTTCCAAATGACTGGTTTGTTTTACACTATTCTTATACACGGAGATTTCTTTATAATAAAGTTAATGTTACACATAATCATTCAAACTTACGGTTATTGTATTGTTGCTGATCTTTAACGGCGAGGAAGAGTGCTTCTATGTATGATGTGGACCGGCAAGGCGATGTTTTTGCCTACCAATGTTATGGTGATAAGTTTGGCCTGTTTGCCAAATCTTACTGTTTAAATAATTATTAGCTTGATCTACAGATACTTAGATCACTGAATTTGCTGATATACAGTTATACCGGTCCTAAAAGATAAGCTTACTCTTGTTTTCGATGTTCTCTCTCTAAGATCATTTTGTGTTCTACACACACTCTCACTTTACCCACACACACACACACAAAATATTGCTTTGTTACCAAGACGTAATAGGCCTCACATGACAGAGTAAAACGTTAATCGAACAATAACCATGGCTACCAAAATAAAGCAAGCATTGTTATAATATTGATCATCGTCGTTGAAAAAGACGCACTAACGCTAAGTGGCTAAAACGGGAAGTCCGCGGGAACTATAGACATCACTAATTGGACTAAAACTTTTGGACTAGACGATTATCTTAACAGGTAAGTGCGAAAAAGCGAACTCGCGGAAAGGTAAGTGCGGACAATAGCTACACGTACGAACGGGACGATACAACAAAACCGGGACGACAAACAATTAATTAGGAACGCTGTGACACCTGGGTCCGGTGAATGGGAAGTTGTTCTCGTGGAGGGGGGGGGGGGCAGTTTCCGTTGTCGAAACTCGACGAGATGGCCAAGTTAACGTTAGAAGTTGACTGTAGTGTAGTGCAATGTTCTTGCCCGTGGGTTTGGCTCTGTCCGTGGGCTTTTTTGCCGGAAAATCCTCTCAGGTTGGGGCATAGGGTCTGCAAGCTAGTTGCGGGAAAATCCAGGATGTAATGTTCGTAGTGGTGCAATTGGGCAGCCGTTTGTGAGCGGGAATATGCTGTTGATTCTCGGCTGAGGTCTGGGGCTAGTTGTCGCTGGTCGGCCTCGAGCAACGTCGGTGTACAAGGGAACGGTATATTTCCCGTTATCGACGTCCTCCGATGGTGGGAAGGGTTTCACTCGCCGTTTCGGTGACTCTGGAGCTCGATGTGATCTCTGAATATGGCAGAGTTGGTTGGGCTGTGCGATGAGTCCGTGGAGTGTTGGCTCACCGGCTCACGGGAAGAACTACTGAGTACTGTGCTGGGACTGGGTAGGCGTTCACACTCGTGTCCATTGTCGGTACGGTACGTTCACTGGGTTAGGTAAGGCTCCGTGTGGTATGGTGCGGTGATTGCAGTGAACAGCAACGTAGTCGGAGTGGCTGTCTTTCGTGACTGTAAATGTTTACTAATATCTGCCCAAATTGGCGGCGTTTGGAGGCTGGTTGATGGCTGTAACAATTGCACAGGCCGTTGCAGCAATTGTCACCTCGATGTACAGTCAGAATTCGGTGGGTTTTCAGGTTCTTTTCTTCACCGCTGCCACCATGAAGTGATTGCACCTGTTTTATTGCTAGCTCAAGAATGGTCGGGAGACCTCTTACGTGTACAATATACTACGCAGGGGGGAAATAGTCCCTAAACACATATCACAACAGTGTTCTCTCACAAAGCAGCAGTATTGTAATCAAGACCACAAAGTCCCGGTGATCCGAGGGACCGAGACCAACAAAAAGTGGTCTCACGAGACAAATGTTTCTGGTAAGCAATTTTTCCTGCTAAGCAGCTCCATGAAATTGGCCCCTGTGCTGAGGGGAAGATCAGTCTCGAGACTTATAACACTGTAAAGCAGCGCCCTCGTGTGTCAAGAACAAGCATGAAATGTTTACAAAAGTAAACAGTATACTCAATTGTCAGATCTGAATTCATTTCAGTGGACAGGATTTTTACTTAATAAATAATATTATTAATACTAGCTCCCAGCATGTTTCAATTGGAATGCCCCTTTAAGAGTCATGAATATTTAAGAGTCGTGTTTCTATTCAAAAATAATAGGCTTTGTTTATAAAATAATGTATCTAAATGAAATTACTGTGACGAAAATGCCCCTAGGTTTAAAGTAATTTTCTTACCTGATAATTAATTTCTAGTAACTGTAATTATTTCCGGTGACATTTCCAGTAACTTTAGAGTCTTTATTTCCACTTTTAATGATGTATAAATCCACTCTTGTATAGCTGTTATTTTTATTCACGTGTGCATTCTGTCACATACACACACATGTCATGCATGTAAAACACAACCGTACTAATCCAAGATGGCGTCTCATATAAAAAGAAAGTACTGTGATTGGTGAAATGTTTGTAAATTATTATCTAGTTTTTCGATCAGGAAATCTTTAGCACTGGAAAATTATATTATTTTATGCTCGGTAAGGTTTTGTTCTTTTGATGTTTATTGGAATGAAACTTTTTGAATGGTAAAATTAAGTAGAAAAACGTTAGAGATTATCGTCCGCTAGCGCTCAGTGTTGAGAAAAGTCATAAATATTCATGAGATGATGTCATTTACTATTTGTCAATGAAAATGAGCTTTGTTTACGTTCATTCTGGAACTCAATTTATGGAATTATTTAAAGGATACTATTACTTAATTAATTCATTCTTTCATTTAATGGAAAGGATAATTTACATAGGATATTTCAGCTCTTTTATTCGGAATCAAACTGTATAAATATATGATTCTGATCTGTTTTGTAGTAGTTATGTGTGAACTAATTTTGATCTCACCGAAATTTATGGGCGTGGCTTAATTACTATGCGTGAGAACTTTCGGTGCGTATGGCGCGCAGTTCAAAGGTATAAATAGGAAAATTAATTTCAGAGTGAGATCACCCTGACAAAAGGAAGATAGGACACTAGTGCCGTTTTGCACGGCAGCCGATGTAACGGTATGACTCAGCAAAATTGGTACATGGGGAAGGGCGCCATCACGCGGTAGGTAGGTAAAACGAAGCAGACGACGTTAACGAAGTGTAGAAAGCCATAGGAAGGTAACGGCAAGTTTAGGGCAAATTCGCGTTAACCCTTTCATTACCAGCCAGTTATGTAAGAGAGTACCCTTCTTTACCACAGTAATTAGGAGCCCAATGTCACTTCAGCACCAGTGGGTTTTTCCACAATTTCATTGAAGTGCGCCCTCACTCTGCAGTAATAGACACTTTTTTTTACATGTGTACTGTACATACCAAATGGCTCAGATATATTTGTATGTTAAACTGATGGTAAAAATGAGTATACAAAGGGAGGAAAATATTGTGCAGATTTTTAAAGTATAAAAGCAAAACAATGAAATATTTAGATCAGTATTTACACTGAAGAAAAGTAATACAAATGGGTGATATTTCATGCAAATACGGTACATGTATAAGATTTCTTTTCCATGTGAAAAACAATAACTTGGATGAGATTTTTGGGGATTTTTGTTTTGGTTTACTACTTGGAAATGAACCATTTACTTGTATTCAGTGTACATACATCACAGTCCATGCTAACACCCACCCCCACCCCCCCCCCCCAATTCAATGTTGGTTTGGACTGTAATCTGCGGCTTGTCCGACCTTTCCCAACATTGAATTGGGGGGGGGGGGTTGAAGGCAAATAGTACAGATTTACAATCAAGTGATGTGGTATTTATCAAAGCAAGGAACTATGCACATAGGTTGTGTACATTGTTTACAGATCATCTTCGTTTGTTTTCGCCTGCCTAATTTGCGGTTACTGCAAACAATGCAGTCGCGTTTCTTTCCATTGGGGTTTTTGCCAGGATAGTGCTGTTGCCCTGTCAACTCGATAGGAATATGGTATCTCAACTGACTTGTTGCGTTACGTTCCCAACCCAACAGCAAGCCCTGTACAATCCCTATACGAAAATCAAGGTTACTGACATTATTTTTTGTTCCCTGCTATGCTGGTGAATATTACTCTGCTGTTGACAATACAGATATTCAGCATATGGAAAAAAACTCTTTTCCACCATTTCAAGCTTCTGTGTGTATGATTGTAGTACTGAAAACATTGGTCGGCAAGATCAGTTCCACCCATGTTTTTGTTGTAATCTTCAATACAATTGGGCTTCACAACATCACGAAATCCACTTGTGCTCTTATTACACCGAATTTGCGTTTTGGACAAATCGGTGTTGCCAACATTAGTTAAAAGTGTTACAGATTTTTTGTCTTGCCAAACGATACACAATTGCCCACCTTTCACCCAAAAAAATGGGTCATCTCCTTTCTTCATTTTATGGTTTTTGGGGTTTGCGGCCTGGGGTATTCCCTGTATAGTGTAACGAACAGTTCCACAACATCTGAATCCTAGTTTAGCAAGTTTAGCTAAAAGAGCTGGGCTAGTATAATAATTATCACAATATATTACGTGTCCCTTATTCTCAAGTCCATGGACCAGATCAATGACGACTTTTCCTGCAACTGTTGGGTTTGGTGGATGGCAGTCTGACTTGGAATCTACATGTACGTCTGCATCATAAACAGTTTGGGTGTCGTCGGCTCCTGTGTACAGTTTCTAAGCACACGTGTATCCTGTTTTGGACTCGTTCAGGGAGAATGCTTTAATACCCCGTTTGATAGGTTTTTTAGGCATGTACTGAACAAAACTTAAGCGTCCCTTGAATTTCAACATACTCTCGTCTGGAGACAGATTCTGCGCAGGGTTATACAGGTTGAGAAACTTCGGGACGAGGACTTCTATCAAGGGCCGAACTTTGGAAAGTTTGTCCCGCTTAGCAAAGGCTCTACGAGGAATTTGGTTATTTGAGATGTGGAGAAACCGAAGAATTGAACTGAACCGATTACGGGACATGATCGACGGATAGAATGGGATGTGAAGAACTTCAGATGTCGACCAGTACATCTTGTATTGAGAGGATTTGTTTATGCCCATAGCAATGAGAAGTGACACAAATGCCATCATTTCTGGAATGTTGGTTGGGTGCCAGGAGAATTGTTGATCACGATTTGAGTCTATTCTTTGCTGCGCATAGCGATTAGTCTCGTCGATGAGCATATCCCACACGATTTGACAAAAATACAGCTTGAAGCTCCACTGCCGACAGTGTAGCAAAGTCGCCGGTGGGGCCATGATTTCCAATGAATTGTACAGTCCCACACTCATAATGGTCTCGTCGTTCCCAACCGGATCGGAAATCTAACTTTCCTGTCGTCCTCCTTGATCTCGGCCGGCTGTCACCTTGGTAGGTAGGCTGCAACAGAAAAACAAGGCAAAGGAGGATTAATCTCGGTCCTTTGTAAATACAATATCTCAATGCTACTTTGCTGCATGTGCACAGGCCAAAGGGGGTCATGCGCAAAATGAATATTGTGCTGAGAAAAGAAATATGGCAGCTTTCATCCATTCTCCAAAACTCGTTGTCGATAAATGTTCGTTTTAATGTGGGATTGTGAATGTGAATTCCCCAAACTTCTTGCATAATACGACTTATAAGGGCCTTTCGAATACGAGGCTATTCTTTTGGAAGCTTGAGACTAAGAGTGCATTTTCAGCCTGTTGACGCTAAACAGCACGACCGGCTATGGGTGGATGTTAAAATTTCTATGCTATATCTATACATCAACTTGCTGTTTCAATTAATACAAATATTACCCCAACAAACTACTAAAAATTGTACATTTTCACTTGACTTTTTTGACCCAGTCCAGGGGATAGGGATTTGGTCAATCCTATTAAAGGGATCCATTTTCTAAATTTACATTCCTCAACTCCAACATTTGTTTCCCCTTGAGCATATAAAAAATGCATCCAATATTTACGCTATAGCCTAGGAAAATAAGTGAATTACATTAATTTGCATTGGGCCAGGAAGAGTAACGTTAACTGTTACTACTAAGTGTTAGTTATTCAGTTTTACTGTGATTTAGGCCTACCTCTTGAACGAATTCCGCTGGAAGTTTTACTAATGTCGTCATCCGTTACTTCGTCATCTGATTCTGAGCCACTGTCTGCCAAAATCTCAGCCAAAATGCCATCATTTATGTCCGTTTCCATCATGATTGCAACTAAAAACTGACCGTTGTGGAAGCGAGTGGACGCTTCTTTCCGGAACCGCAAAGTGACGCACTTTTCTTTTCATAAACTTTTATACACTTCATTTCTGTCAATAGAGGGCGCCAACCCCCAAAACCACTCAAGCATTTTCAGGTGGTGAATTAAGTAGCCGTGGTCGTCAAGGGCATGCCGATTCCCGGCACCTTTTAGAGCCCAGGGGATCGAAGCGTATCACAACAAAGGCTCTTTTTAGAGCCCGTGGGATCGAAAGGGTTAAAGACAAAGATGTGAAAGACTTAAATGATGATTGAAATGATACATATTGTATAATATCCATCTTAAAATGGTATGCATAGATTTGAAAAAGTGTTCCTTCAGGATTTACAAGGGGGTTTATATAAAGCAAATGGGAAATACATCGCGTGTCTTCTGCAGACTACGATTTTTTTGCTACCCAAGTCATGATAATCTTTTTATGTGATAACCTTTGGATTTTTATTTTATTTTTGTCTCTGCCTTAAGAAAGGTTTCCTATCTCAATAGATTGTTTTAATTAAACCAACAAAGTGGAAGCAAAAGCTGAGATCGTGTCCTGTATATCATCAATCACTTTAATCATCACTTGCAAAAGGTAACAGTACAATAAGAATGACCCAATTAATGATCAGCTGTGCTGGATGAGCAACCATCTGTAAAGATTTCTATAAATAAATTATATAAATAAATAATAAATAAATAAATAATAAATAAATAAATAAATAAATTTAAAAACATAATAAATTAATAAATTCTTGTAAGTATACTATAGACATAAAAATAGTACACTAGCATGCATCTGTAAAGATGGTTATAAATAAATAAATTGATAAATAAATAGATCAATAACTAGATCAATCAATAAATACATTTCTATAAGTGTACTTTAGACATATAAAAATAGTACAGTAACATGTATCTGTAAAGGTGGATATAAATACTTTTTACTTTTTTCAAGGAAACTTTATTTCAAATCCTTGAAGAACACAGTATATACAGAATTAAAAGAATTATAATTAAATCAGTACAATAATTGAAACATTCAGTCAATTAATAAGATCAATATACATGAAATATAATTAAATCAATCAGTACAAAAATTGAAACATTTAATTAGCAATTAGCAGGTATCAGTCATAATTAAGCGGGGATGGTGAGGACTCAGGGAAGGGAAGGAAAGGGAAGGAGGAGTGGGGCCCACTGGCGTCTGGATGTGAGCACCTCGTGCCCACTGCCAGTAGGCCCCCGTTTCGAAACGAACCGAAACGAAACGAAACGAAACGAACACATTTTTATAAGTGTACGATAGACATATAAAAATAGTACACTAACATGTCTCTGTAATGGTGGTTATAAATAAATAGATAAATAGATAAAAAGATAAATAAAAAGATAAATAAATAAATAAAAAGATAAATAAATAAATAAAAAGATAAATAAATAAATAAATAAATAAATAAATATTGTTTTTTACTTTTCAAAGGAAAACTTTATTTCAAATTCCTTGAAATAGCAGCATATATACAGATATATACAAAATTAAAATAATTATAAAGAAATACATAATACATAAGAAATACATAATGGTGTGGTGCAGGCGAGAGATATCCCGTTGAAAGAGACGAACAGAAGGAGGACGGATGCAGGAAGGGACCAGATGGATGTCTTTAGCCGGAAGCCACTTGCCGGTGTTGAAGTTGAGGAGTTGCTTGATGAAGTGAGTGCCGCCCGCCCAGAGCCTTGCAGCAAAGGCTGCACCGCCTGGCAAGGGGTTAACGATGGGCGGGTAAATGATTGGTAGATTGATGATATGGTTGACTGAATTTGTGGCTGTTTCAATTCGAGCTCCGATTTTCATCCAGGCACGCAGCATTTCACTGTAGAAAAGGGGGATACTAGTAAAGAATTTTGGGTCTAGATCCAAAAGGAAAAGTTGATAGCTGAGGTTTGTATTTATGCAAATTGTAATCCATTAAAATAAAACAGGGGTGGGGGTTGAAAAGGAGATACCTCTGAAGAAGTTTGAATCTGAAAGTGAGGCTGCGTGCCTGGAGACAAGCTAGACCTAGCCCACCTTTGCCGCAGCTCTGAAAGAGTGTCCGTTTTTTTAAGTAGGTGTCGTTTGTTGGACCAGACGAAATCGACAAGCAAGCCTTGGAGTTCACGTAGGTTATATTCAGGACATGGGAGGACGGCAAGACAGTGAAAGATTTTAGTGGCGGCTAACTGATTAGCAATTAAAACTTTCCCTTTGAGGGACAGATTAAAGGACATATGTTTCCAGCAGGCTAGTGTTTTGGCAAGTTTGTCTTTGCAATTTTTCCAGTTTTGTTGAATGTAGTTGTTATTACCTAGGTGAACTCCAAGGAAAGCTAAACCTTGATTATTCCATTGGAAATTTAGCGGCTTGTCGGTTCGTCCGGTCCACGACCCGACCCATAACCCCTTGGATTTTTCGTAATTTAACCTTGCAGCAGAGGATTCGCTGAAGAGACTGTACACCCTTTGAATGGTTTCAAACCCGAGGTCGGAGGTGATAAAAATAGTGATATCATCAGCATAGGCTGAAACCAAACAAACATTTTGAGTGTTGGGCAGAGGGAAACCCTGCCCTTGTAAATCTTTACGAAGAGTATTGAGAAAGGGTTCAATAGCAACGGTGTACAGCAGCCCCGAGAGTGGACAACCTTGTCGGATGCCTTTCTCGCAATGAAAGGGTGCGATCAAACGACCGCACACCTTAATGTGACTCTCGGCGCTGCTGTACAAAAGATGGAGATAAGAAATAAATTTGTTCCCGAATCCCATGGCTCTCATAACATTGAAAAGATAGTCGTGGTCAACGTTGTCGAGTGCTTTACGCTGATCAAGGTTGACCACGCCCAAGGGTAAATCATTAACATTGCAAAAATTAATAACGTCACGAATTAAGTTTAAATTATCATATATAGTGCGTTCGGGCACACAATAGGATTGATCTTGTTTGATAACATTAAGTCTATTCGCAAGAAGCTTGGCAACAATTTTGTAATCAGAATTCAGGAGGGAGACAGGACGCCAGTTGGAAATTTCAGAGAGATCACCTTTTTTAGGAATGAGAGTGATCACAGCTTTCAGAAAAGAACGGGGGAGGGAACCAGAAATAATAGCAGAATTTAGAACGTCGAAAAGATCGTTCTTTAGTAATGACCAAAAAGAAACAAAAAATTCTGAGGTCAGCCCATCAAACCCAGGCGTTTTATTTTTTCCATGCTGATTGACAACACAATCAAGTTCCTCCGGACGAAGAGGAGCAACAAGATCCTCTGTGTCCAGAGGATCAAGCTGAGATAATAAAGGCTCTAGGGCGTCCTCGTCAGTGGGAATGCGACTGTAAAGATTAGCGTAAAAGTTCCAGCAGTGGTTTTTTATTTCTTCCGGGTTGTCAGTAATTTCACCATCAGGAAGACGAATACTACAGAGGGTTTTAGAAATAGAATTTTCTTCCTACATTCTTACGTCAGAAAATGCATTTCTTTTCTAATTCTACCTCAAGTGAATAAAAATAATTAACAAAGATGACAAGAAACAAGAAATTTCCTTTGGTGAACATTGGGCAGGCCTAGCGAGCGCGAACCTTGCTGTCCAAAATTCATTTATTCTCGATTATACTCAAATCATATTGATAGACATTAATATTTTACTGCCACAGCATACTTTTATATTTACTTTCAAAGAGATACTCAAATACCCAGTGACTTGGAAGCCAATAGGCTAGCATTGGAATCAACTTTCAAGTATACATTACGTGCCTTGTCCGTCCTCCATCGTCCCTGTTTAGAAACAAAAAATTATGGGACGTGAGCGTTACATGCGGCGGACGCGCCCCCGGCACGCAGGCTGTGAAGACCGAACATATAAACATCGGAAACAAAAGGACGCAGAGCATCCAGCACAATCTCGCGCGTGCGTGTGTAACTGAGAGGATGGACAGACGGAACAAGACCTTTTTTGGTGTTGATTAATCTGCGAAGCACAGGCAAAGAAGATCCCGAGGGTCGCCTAAAGCAGAAAAATAACGTTCTGCGACAACTACTGGACATGTAGGCTTGAATGTCCGTGCGATAACGATGTCAGCTCCTTGTCTAAATTGGTCTGTTTTTGACCGTCGTAGATGAATGGTCATACGGTCTGATGAAATTATACAGTCTTTCCTCGTGACGGTGCTAATGTCATCGAAGCGTAAAAAACCAGCATAACTTATAAAACATAAAAATAACACGCGGAGGTCGGCCAAAGTGGCATGAGGATGGCCGTGAGCTGCCAGGATCTTTGATAAAATATCAGGAGTGACAGGCTCTTTCCTAACAGGAGGCGACGAGAACTTACGTTTGAAGCCTTGCAGCGCATATTTTACCATGTCGTTATCGGTTGGAGATGACAATCCAGCTAAACTGTGCACCCATTTCACAGCTGCTGCCGTGGATTCGGCAACAGACTTCGGACCTGCTTATGGAGAGGTGCGAAATATAAAGCGAAAAGTGAAATGGCTCGACGGGAAATGTCTTAATTCCAGTCTTTGATGACCAGCTTTCCCATCTGTTCCACGCGGCTAAGTACTTTTTGGAAGTTGAAGCAGCTTTTGCCGACAACAGGAGGAATGGAAGTTTGACGTTGACGAGCATGCGCAGAGCCGGGTCTTGAAGCGAAGCAGATAAATCGTTCCACAAAGCTGTAAAATTAAAAAAAATAAACTGGCAACAGTGGACTGTACAAAGGTATAACCATGGTTAATGTCGTCAAAAACCGACACTAGATGTAAAGAAATCAATGCACAAAAAGCATAATGATAAAGCTATCATGTATATTAATACTGGTGAACAAACATCACAATATGGAAGCACAACTTTACTTCAATATGGGCCTACGAAATTGCATCGCGAATGGTGGAGTAGAATGGTGAACATGGAACGCGTTTTTGGCGATAAAGAGGACTTGATTGAAAATATTCCGAATGGAAACGAATGCGCGGATGTTCGGTGCTGAGCGACGGACCAGCGAAGTTTCGGCGCTGGGGCTCGGTGGTCACGAAAAAAAACCAGTGGGGGAAACGTGAGTGCATCCCGGACGCTCAACGGGGGTGCACTCCCCCTGTACCAAACAAAGAAAACTTAAATTGAAAATTTGGGCGGGTCATGGGAGGGAAATTTAGGTGTTGCAAGGTTGGCTGCTGGACCGAGAGTGAGCGAAATAGCGAACGACAAAAAACACGTAATGGGCGATTACGCAATCGTCCCATTGTGTACCAAACACACTCGCACCTGTCGTGCGAAAACGAAAAGAAATTTCACTTTCTTCCTACATTCTTACGTCAGAAAATGCATTTCTTTTCTAATTCTACCTCAAGTGAATAAAAATAATTAACAAAGATGACAAGAAACAAGAAATTTCCTTTGGTGAACATTGGGCAGGCCTAGCGAGCGCGAACCTTGCTGTTTAGAACGCCAAAGAAAGGGACAAGTCGAAAGCCAACAAAACAATGGGCCGGATAAATAAAAACTAGCAATTGCTTTTACTAGCCTTTTTCTTAAATCTTGATAAATAAAAGTTAGCAATTGCTTGCAAGAGTAAATGCTAGCAATTGCTAGTTTTTGTAAGCAAATGCTACACTGATTAGCATTTTCTTATTAACCTATAAATAAGGTGACCTTTTACTAATGATTTGTACCATTTGCTTGTATTTTTTCAAGTTCCTCTATAAGGAGCTTGTACTTTTGCTAACACAACAATATTGCACTACATGTTGTACTGCTGTCATCATGGCCTTATTTATGAATGTAAGAACTCATCCTAAGGTGTACCAGAATCGGATGAATCGTGACGAGACCAGTCCTTCCACTTACCATCAACTCTTTCGGTTTGATAAGGAAAATGTGGAGTGGCTTGCAGAGACTTTCCTGCCAGAAAATAATGAGACTCGTGGTGGATGTTTGTCACCAATTCAACGCATGGAAACAACTTTGCGGTACTTAGCGGATCCGGGGTTTCAGACGTCGGTTGCGAAGGTGATGGGCATAACTCAGCCTACTGCTTCTACTGTCATTGCAAATACTTTGGACCGCATGTGTGCTGAGCATGCAACCTGGATAAGATTCCCTGTATCAAATACAGATGTGACCAACGCAAAACAACTGTGGGCTGAAAAGCTTGGGTTTCCTTACACTCTTGGGGCCATAGACTGTACTCATGTACGCATAAATAAACCTGGAGGACAATTTGGGGATGATTTCATAAATCGCAAGAACTTTCCTTCCTTCAACGTACAGGCAACATGTGATGATAAATGGACCTTTACCAGTGTTGATGTGGGTTGGCCAGGATCAGTGCATGACTCTCGCATATTTCAAACATCAGGATTGTATGACATTGTGTCAAGAAATGTTCAAGGATTTTTGCTTGGGGATTCTGGTTATGGGATAGCCCCATATATGATGACACCATACAGTGATCCAAGCACTCCTATTCAGAGGCATTTCAACAAAGTCCATAAGAGCAACCGTGTGATAATTGAGCAATCATTTGGACAACTGAAACGGCGATTTTCAATACTCAGATTCGGAGTACGTCTTAAACTTGAACACGTACCCAAGTGCATCATGGCATGCTTCATTCTGCATAATATCGCGAAGTTTCTGAATGACCCATATGAAGATTTCGAGGAAGATAAAGATGATGAGCATGATCAAGAGGAACAAGGACATGATAACGACGATGACGATCATGTAAGACAGAATGCACGTCGTGTACGCCAACAAGGACAGGAAAAACGCGATGAAATCGCCACTTTTCTTTTCGAAACACGTGACCAATAAGAGACTGTGTAAAACAGTAACATTTACAAATGAACACTAACATTTTAAACATGCCAAAGACTATATACGGCGGTATTAAGATGTTTTACATATTTATTTTTAATGATTGTGAACACGTCGCTTAAAGGTGGGTGACACGATCCACATCCGACGTATTTACCCCATCGAAATTAAAATTTACATGTAGTTATTAGAAAAAACCTCTTATTGTTTTATTATAGTTTTTATTATTGACATTTTATTGATTTAATAATTTTAATATCTGCCATGCGCTCCACATTTAAAATGCAGAAAAATATGATATGTTATAGAGGCCTCGGACACGCATCGGTCATATAATGTTAATTGGAGTGCTGTTGTGCGGCCCAGCCATCCATGTCAGTGTACTGCTTTCCCTCATCGGAAGGACCAGATATATCAGTTGGCAGTTTGTTTTGGCACTCGAGTCGTCTAATCTTCATTCTGGTGTATTTTAACTGGTCCAAAAGTACCAGTCTCTGCAACTCTGACGTGGAGAGGTTGGCCGTTTCCTCAGTTTCCCCTGCTAACATCTTCCTCTTTGGTGCACGTGCCGGTACCGATGTTGAGCATCGACTTGTTGGCGGCGCCGAATCCAATGAAGCCTTACCACTCTGCAAGATATAATTTGTACATTGTGTATGTTTAAAAATTGTTTAAGTGATGTTGATACTGATAGGGTGAAACATAGGATTGCTTCCGGTAGGTGGACCCAAACCAAATTTAAATACTATGTTGAGGTAGCAATAATCTTAATTTAGTGCAATATTCCGTAGATGGCACCTCTTATGGAAATGCCATCTTTGGTAGATAGTACTACCCCTTTTGATAGACTGTGCTATCTTCGGTAGATATCACTTATGGTACACCTGCATTCTTATGTATGTAAGTGGGTGTTTTTAATTTGGATTAACATTAACTATTTATCAGAAAATAAATGATATCCAACTATCAAAGATGATGAATGCATGCTAAGAATGATTGATATTGAAACTAGCCAAATAAACAAGTTAAAATCATATATAAATAAATATAATTATCAAGTGGGATTGACTAACCTTGTTGTAAGTGGAAGAGGAACAAGATGCCTCAAATCCTGCAGTGAGTGCGCAGGACATTTTAGATAGGGTTGGGTTTTCATCTCCACGTAGAATATTATACAACTCCTCCTCCCAGGGAGTGAGGACCATTTTGCGATTCCCTGTTTGTTTGGCATCGGTCTTCTTCTTTACCTGTGACTTCATATTAGCAAGCTTCTTTAGAATTTGCTTCTCATCCATTGCTTTGCCTGTAATGGCAGCAATGGTTACTTTTGCCTTCTTTAGCACATTCGACTTCTTGTCCTTGGCTCCGGGTAACTGGCTCTTCTCAATGAGAATAGGGTGTTCTTTGATAATAGCTACCAATAAGTCATTGAGCGTTTGTTCATTACCACCATCGAAATCTCCATCACCATCCATTTTCACTCACTCCTATCCTCCTATTCGTGTTGAGAAATAAGTAGGCCTATATTGGTAGTACATATATAGCAAACTAACAAGTTACACGCTTAAATGACCCGCTATTGTTATACTCTTGAGCATTTGCTAACCTTGGCTAGCAACATGTGTTTAGTCAAGCAAAAGGTTATTTATACATTTTTAAGCAATTGCTTAACTTTGAGCTTTTACTTGTTAAGCAATTGCTATTGCTTGAGCTTTTACTAGATAAGCAATTGCTAACTTTTATTTATCCGGCCCAATGCCTGGAATGAAAAGGCACACAAATAGGCGTATTCACGGCTGTTATCAAATAAACAGCAGTATTGATCGTATTAAGATTATGACCGGGTAGATGCATCACAAAAGAAAGCCGCAAATCGGCGTTATCACATGATATAATCGATATGCCTCAAATTGGCGATCATAATAATACAATTTTAAATAATTATGAATATCAAGGCGAACAAATTCGCAAGTTTTATCTACCGTGATCAAATACACGTAAACATTCATACGCAATCATGGCAATAACCGAGGTCGGAGCAACAAAAGCCCTTAATGATTTGTCTTGGAGAATAAGTGTGGTCTATCCTCAATGCTAGGGATAGAACATTTGGCGAAGAATTGAAGATTGAATTCGGGGTAATGGAGGGGGGAGAAAATGAAAGGCGTAATAAACGCCAGTCATGAATCGAATGATCGAGGTGCAGGCCGTCTGGACAGATGAATGGCCAAAAATAGGCAAACGGCCATTTAGGAATGATAAGGGTACCGCGCCCTTTACATTTCATTAATTGTTTCAGTGTGTAAACAATAAGGGAAACTGGTGGGCACAAATAATTGTTGTCGCCCGACCAATCTTGACAAAAAGCATCGACTCCAGATGTGCCCCTACACCAAAACCTAGAATTGAATTTCTGAACTTTGCAATTACTAGAGGAGGCGAATCTGTCAAACGTATGGGGCCTCCACAACCCCTCAATAAGATCAAAAGAAATCTGATCAACTGACCAGTCATCAAAATCGGAAATTCTACTGATGTTATCAGCAATACTATTGATATTATGAGGCACCCACTTCGGTAAAATAACTATATTATATTTGAGAGATAGCTCGAATACGGACAAAGCTAAATTATACAAATCAGGTTTCGTACTGCCGTGTGCTAGAATACGGGGGACATTATAATTATCTGTATACCATCTAATCTTCTTATGGGCCAAAATATCGCACAGTTCTAAAAGAATCTTTAAAACGGCTGCTAACTCGCGCCAAGTAGAGCTACGTAAGCGTTCCGTTTCGGTCCAATTACCGTTGATATTTAAGGGAGGAGATCCTACTAAAACGCCACCATATCCGGTATGACTAGCATCTGAATAGACAGTGTGAGAGGGAGTATGTTGATGTTTAATGGAAAACCCATTGTACGCATCCAGATTGGAAAACCAAAATATTAATTCAGAGATTACACAATCGGGAATAACAAAAGCATCGGCCCAAGAAGATCTTGTCTCAATTGATCGATACAAAGCGCATGTCATAAGGCGAGTAACGGGACCGATAACGAAGGACATTGAAATTAATTGACCCGTGACGCCAGCAATTGGTCTTGAAAAGCGGAGAGCGGCCAAAATAACACCAATGGATTGCTGCAGCTTGGCAATTTTAGCTGCGGGAACCGTGAATGTCATCAAGGACGAATCGATTAAAACAAACCAAGAAATTTGATAGATGACTGCGGCTGCCACAAACACTTTTTGCTAAGGACAAAGCCACTTTTAATAATGCAGTCTTTTACCAAGGCAGAATTACGCAATGCAGCGTCTAAATCCGGAGATACAATTAATCCGTCGTCGATGTACACAAAAGACGTAATTCCTTGCGCACGCCAATGATAAACAAGAGGCCTAGTGAGTTTGGTAAATAAATAGCATGCGCTAGAGAGACCGAAAGGTAAAACGCGAAAAACAAAATATCTTTGTGATCCGTTATTAAATTGCCAAGAGAAGCCGAGATATTTATGATGGGGTGGAAAAATATCCACGTGATGATAACCCGATTCCAAGTCAAAACTAAAATAAAATTGGTTGTAATCGAGCACTTGTGAAATATGCCCGAGATCTTCGTAAGTAAACTTAGTTTTGAAAACAAATTGGTTGGGATGACGTAGGTTTAATACCAGTCGTAACTTTTTACCTTTAGTTACGGTCAAAGGATTACAACAGTAAGGTGGGTGTCAACTTCCATGATACATCGCTTTAACAGCAGTTCAGCAATTGCCGATTGAACAAATGCGGGATGCTCTAAACTTGACCTATGATTCTTTGCGTAAAATGGCGAAGGAGTAAATATAAATGGAATCTTATAACCAGACTCTATAATATCCAGTACAAAATCACTAGCTCTCAAAACATTTCTCCAGTAAGATATACTATTTTTCAATCTACCTTGCACTCCTTGCGGTGGCTTAACATCACTTTGATACTCCCAGTCTCTAAATCCTATCGCTTGGTCCTGATTGTGGTTGCTGTCGCTGTAGTGCTCTAAGGCGGAACGAATATGTCCTTGCAGACCACATTGGTAACAGATGCGGTTGTCGGTGAAACGAAAGGAACGAAAAGATGGCTGCCGATAAGGTACAAAAGAAGCTTTGGCAGGAAAAGCCGACGTGGCGCTGACGGATCGACTACTTGAACTTGGGCGCTTTTTGGAACTTGAACCGGGTTTCTTGGCGGCTGCCGCTTTCTCAGCCTTCTTGATGCGTTTTTCATCGCCGGAATCTGATGCCAAATCGTCTGCAATGTATTCTTTAACCACGCCCCAACCAAGCTCAGATCTATCGGCTAAACGGATGAGTTTCTGACGCTCTTTGATTATTTTCACGGCGTCCTTCAAGCTATTCTTGGCACCGTCGGTGTCAATGGCGACTCGACGAGTGATAGCACCTTCTCGCAATGCGTAAACTGCTGCTGATTACCTTCTCTTTTGAAAGTAGGAACGTCGGCCAAGCGTTGTTTCTTACAGGCAGACTCTACCCGTGAATCCAACGAATTTGTAAGTGCTTGAATAGCCTTCAAAATGTCTTGATTGCCGAAACAAGGCTGTTGTTGTACCCCGGCTTGTTGTACGGAACCGTCTTCGTCTGACATTGTGAGGTAAAACGACCCAAAATAGCTGAATATCGACTGGCAAAAATTTAGGTGTTGCAAGGTTGGCTGCTGGACCGAGAGTGAGCGAAATAATAGCGAACGACAAAAAACACGTAATGGGCGATTACGTAATCGCCCATTGTGTACCGGTACCAAACACACTCGCACCTGTCGTGCGAAAACTAAAAGAAATTTCACGAGATTTTTCAAGGTTGAAAAAATAAGAAGAGCTGGTGTCAGCTTCGTTGAGGTGTTGAAAACGAGATCGGACGAGGGCGCCCTGAGCCTGTTTTTTTTTAAAGAATATGTAATTCCTTACGATGTTCTTTGAGGACCTGTTGGGCCTCTGGTGTGATGTCTGGAGCAGACTGAAGCTCCTCAATTTGGGAATTTAAACGAAGAAAGACAGCTCGTTTTTCTCTGGCGAGTTTAGAACTGTATTTTTGGGTGAGGGTTTTGATTTGGGACTTGCCGAGGTCCCACCACTTGCATACGTCGTTAAAATGACGTTTTTCCATTTACCAATTTGACCAGAAAAGATGTATAATTTCACGATAATTCTGGTCAATGAGAAGAGAGTTATTGAAATGCCAGTAAGCACTGCCTCTGTGTTGAGAGGATGGAGGTTTTGATAGAAAGATGAACGGCAGAGTGGTCGGACAGAGAACAAGGAATAATTTGACAAGAGCGAATAGCTGGTATCAAAGTGGGAGGAGCATAAAGTCGATCAAGTCTAACCTGAGAAATTTTGTCGGGAGAGAAAGGGTTTTTCCTCATCCAGGTATACCGTTTAACTCCGGGGTTTAGTCTGCGCCAGACATCACACAAATTAGAATTAGTGAGAACATTTTTGAGAGCCGTTGAGACCCGGGGACGATGTTCGGTCAGCCTATCCTCGCGGTCCATAGAAGGATCGCAAGTACAATTAAAATCACCTCCGAGAATATTAATGGCGCCATCACTAAAGTGCTGGTCACAGTGGTTATTAAGTTTCTCAAGGGTTTGGATGGCAATATTGTCAGTTTGGGGGACAAGTAAATTATAAATGTTATACAAGGTGTTTTGGTGCTTAATATATGGAAAAGTACTCTCTTTTGCGCCCGACTCTTCAACACGCACTTTTCAGCACAGTCCCAATATCAGTATTTCGCCGAAAAACGCTTGCCACGGAAAGTAAAAAATATGTACAACAACGGGGAACTCGGCATTCCAATCTTTATTTGTTTGTCTTCAAATGACCCTTATTTTATTGAAAATGGTCACACAAATTTGTCGGACGGTCCTGCAAAATACTTATCTCATGACCAAAAACGCATAGTTTTGGACGAGAAGTATGTGGCTTGCACGCACGGACTTGTGACAGCTACATAAAAGACGCCCTCATTCGTTAACTACATAACGTACGCAGGTGGGGTTGTCGTTATTTCCCGCTCTATATATTCGTTTATGTTGTGAGTTAAATTAGCTGTGATTGGTTAAATATTTTCGTCGGACTCAACGAATCTTGTTGTACATCCTTTTTGTTTACCTATTTTAAGAATGGTACAGTCCGTGTACACACTGTTTACAATTGACCCTCAAGCGCGCGCGCGTGCACACATACCCACACGTTGTGTGTGTGCACACACGTTTTACAGCGCGTTGATTATTTGAGACTTTTTACATGAAACTTTTCCATATTGGTGACCCGCTCCGTCGAAATGAGACCTTTCCCCCAGATCTGACATTCATAGATATGTATACTAGGTTAACAAGTAACTCACGGGCTTTCCAATGATACAAATGTTATTTCCGTAGCTTATTCCATTCCGGAATTATCGAGCGATGAAGACAACCATCACTTTGCGGCCCGTTTCGTTTTTGAATTTCGCGCTTCGGAGAAAATCAACATTAAACTTGGTCCACACACAGAGCAAGCGCGCGAGCTATCGTTCGATGTACAACTCATGAATAATTAATCAGCCCTTGTACCAAACACCGGCTGTCCACACCGGCCCGCGTCTTCATTCTGCCTGCTGTGTGTGGAGTCGCGGCGTAAGTTGTCTGTGTTGCGGGACGATTTTACTGTACATACATTGTGCACTCTCAAACTCGACCGTCCGTCCGTGTATTGTACCATGGAGAAATGAAAACAGATTTTTCTCTGTGATTTGACTGTTTTTTCGGAAGGCTTCCGTCGTAAATATTTCACAAGTTGGTAACTTTTAAAAACATGATGTACCTTTAAATTGTATTGTTCAACAAAATCATGATTTCAAGTCAACAGATATTCAGACTTTATGACAATAAGGCCAATTATTACGACTTTGAAACACTACAAAACGGTGATTTGAATGCATTAATATTGTAACTAACTCGACCCCACTGACGTGTGCATGTTTCGCATGGTGTATGGCTCGATTGGTACGTAGGCCTACCATCCTATTTTTACCCCGCCAGTAATGTTAGAGCCATGGCCGTATTGTAGGTAACAACAACTCGAATTTAAAAAGGCGAAATTTTCTTTTCTTTTTGCTCAATATGACTTCGTATCAAACTGACAAGCTTTGCAAAGTCACGAAGGCAGAAGAACCAGCGTGTACACGCGAACTGCACAGTGCATGCACTAGGCTAGGTGTATGCAGCTAGCCAGCTTACGGAGCGGCGGGGCCCAGGCCTAGACTCTGGTCTGTATAACCGGCTAAGCTGGGCCTGGAGTTGGCCGAAAGATCGTACGCCATTAAGGGTGACGTCATTCATTTTCTGGTAAACTGCGCATGCTCAGACAACTGGTTGCTTACTGTTGTCCAATCAAAGAGCTGTATTTCTTCTACCTTGCCGATGATTCGGCTCGTTGGCTAACAATTTATTTTGCGGCTTAAACTACTATTAGAGCTCCATACTGCTTAGTCATTGCCACAAAGTGCGCAGTTGAGGTCATGACCTTTCTTTTGATACCAAACACGTACGTTTAACGTTAACGGAACTACTCGTGTTGCTGTCTCGAAAACAAGGATATTTTTGACCTGTTTGGATTTAACGGAGGCCACATGAAAGACAAACATGATGCAGACATTGTCCAGAAATCGTCCTTTTTATGGATTTATTAATATTTTTTATGAAAAGGTAAGACCACCATAAGATTGTTCGAGATTTTATCAAACTAAAAATATAAAAACCTAGAAATCGATATGCAATGTTTTTCCATTTTTTTTTTGGCGAGCACAAGTTCAGAGTCGAATTACACGGAAACCTCCGTCCGGGGACAAGTCTCATTTCGACGGACGTCTCTGGAGAAAACAAGATCGACATTGTTATTAATTAGCATAGTAACTCCCGAGCCAGGTGTAGTACCGGGAGCACAAAGGGGAGTATAATTAGACCAACTTTTCCAACACAAGCATTGTTCACTGAGAGAGTAAATTTCTTGTAAAAGAATAACATCACACCTTTGAGTAAGGTTCGAAAAATAGCGAGAAAAGGCGACATTACGGGTGGTTTATACTCAGACTCCAGTAAAACAAAGAAAACGCAGGTTGAATGAATTCATGCCACAGTCAAAACAACTGTTTTTATTTTGTGCCGGATACCATTTGTTTGGGCAAACCGGTCACTAAGCACAAAAACGGCGGGTACACCAGACCCAAAAATCGGGTACACCAGAGCCCCCAAAACGGGTACACCAGACCCAAAAAAGCGGGTACACCAGACCCTTACAGCAGCGGGTACACCAGACCCTTATAACAGCGGGTACACCAGACCCTACAAATTGCTGGATATGCCAGCTAAAAACCAAACATTCTTGGGTAGGCCTACACCAGGTTAACTTTACCTCCATGTCTGTATATAATTATAATAAAATTACAAAAGCATGTTTAACAACATAATCAAAAGATACAGTTGCGCTTCCACCGATGTAACATTCAGTCGGAATCATAGCCTCATGAAACTTGCGAGCGCTATGGCAACCATACCCAAACAAAACAAATTTAATGTAATGAATACTGTAATTATTACAGGTTGATCACAACTAACCAAAATGAGGTTAATGGCTGTCAAACCCCAAAAAATGCCACCATGCCAAGCGCGCCCACACAGAAAGACAGCCACAACCCCATCCTGGAATGATGAAGTGATGGTAACACAAACAAACCAATTCATCAATCAAATTGTTATTGAAACATAGAACCTTGCCATACAGCATAACAACAAAGTGAGGAAAAAATACGTCAATAAAGAGGGTTCTGTAAACCACTACATACGTGAAATAATAAGCCCCCGCAAATTACTAATGAACAACTGATTACCAAGTGGAGACAAATGTACGCCATCATACACGTACAGGCTGATCTCCGACCATTTAAACTGAGGGTGATGAATACAAGGAACTTGCACTGCACTGCACTGAGATGCTGCCCAACGATTAATTGTTAGGCGCTTACGCACAATGGCCGGTTGAGAACGGGCGCCGACGTAAAACACACGCGGCAGCACATCAGACCAAACAATGGTTGAGCCCGGATACACCCAACAACAATCGCGAAGCCGCAGTGCAAACTCGTCTGTATCAGCTAGGTCATTAGTACCCAAGTGAATGATTATGAAAGCTGGGGAAGGTGCCCGTTTGCTGAGGTCAATCAGCAGGTCGCAGCAGTCGCCAATACCTGCCCCACCTTTGCCTTTCCAAAACACTTCAATAGGAAGGCCGAACGGGCGTTCTGCACTCCGCACTAGCGAATCCCCAACGATCCAAATTGCACCTATTGAAAACAAATTGAACACGATAACACTGAAATAAACACACGGCAGCCAATGTAAGATTGCAAAAATTGAAACCGCCCCATAAACAAGTTACTACGAGTTTGCAAGTTGCAAGTTGGAACCGGGCGGATGTAGCACAAGATAGCATTTGAACGCCAACGTCCCATGCTACGAATGTCAGCCTGTGAAAGCCCGAGCGCAGACGCGGAAGATGCCGCGCCAATACGAAATGAGTGACCCCGTATGTGATGCACTTTTAGGCCTGCCAATGAAACAGTTCTCTTAAACACCGAGTTAAACTGGTACCGAGTTAACGGGATTCCATCAAAATGACAGAAAAATGGCCCCAAACATTGGGGGCGAATGGCGATGAAAGCCATTAAGGCACGGACCTGACAGAGGAAGTCGTTACCAGACTGCACTAGCCGAATGCGTGACCCTATGCGTGGACGTCTTGAGCGCCGGTTTTTTTTTGTTTTTTTTTGAGACGCAGCCGATTATTATGGTCATCAAAAAAATTTATTTGGGGTGGGGAAAAACAC
>CM055821.1:23398820-23424549 GCA_029582265.1 Zoroaster sp. YZ-2022 | reverse complement strand
TCATTTCGTATTGGCGCGGCATCTTCCGCGTCTGCGCTCGGGCTTTCACAGGCTGACATTCGTAGCATGGGACGTTGGCGTTCAAACGCTATCTTGTGCTACATACGCCCGGTTCCAACTTGCAACTTGCAAACTCGTAGTAACTTGTCTATGGGGCGGTTTCAATTTTTGCAATCTTACACATTGGCTGCCGTGTGTTTATTTCAGTGTTATCGTGTTCAATTTGTTTTCAATAGGTGCAATTTGGATCGTTGGGGATTCGCTAGTGCGGAGTGCAGAACGCCCGTTCGGCCTTCCTATGGAAGTGTTTTGGAAAGGCAAAGGTGTGGCAGGTATTGGCGACTGCTGCGACCTGCTGATTGACCTCAGCAAACGGGCACCTTCCCCAGCTTTCATAATCATTCACTTGGGTACTAATGACCTAGTTGATACAGACGAGTTTGCCCTGCGGCAGCAGATTGCCGTGATGCTTCGCGATTGTTGTTGGGTGTATCCGGGCTCAACCATTCTTTGGTCTGATGTGCTGCCGCGTGTGTTTTACGTCGGCGCCCGTTCTCAACCGGCCATTGTGCGTAGGCGCCGAACAATTAATCGTTGGGCAGCATCTCAGTGCAGTGCATGCAGTGCAAGTTCCTTGTATTCATCACCCTCAGTTTAAATGGTCGGAGATCAGCCTGTACTTGTATGATGGCGTACATTTGTCTCCACTTGGTAATCAGTTGTTCATTAGTAATTTGCGGGGGCTTATTATTTCACATATGTAGTGGTTTACGGAACCCTCTTTATTGACGTATTTTTTCCTCACTACACTTTGTTGTTATACTGTATGGCAAGGTTCTATGTTTCAATAAAAAATGTATTGATGAATTGGTTTTGTTTGTGTTACCATCACTTCATCATTCCAGGATGGGGTTGTGGCTGTCTTTCTCTGTGGGCGCGCTTGGCGCGGGTGGCATTTTTGTAGGTTCAGACAGCCATTAACCCCATTTTGTGAGTTGTGATCAACCTGTAATAATTACAGTATTCATGTCATTAAATTTGTTTTGTTTGGGTATGGTTGCCATAGCGCTCGCAAGTTTCATGAGGCTATGATTCCGACTGAATGTTCCATCGGTGGAAGCGCAACTGTATCTTTTGATTATGTTGTTAAACATGCTTTTGTCATTTTATTATAATTATATACAGACATGGAGGTAAAGTTAACCTGGTGTAGGCCTACCCAAGAATGTTTGGTTTTTAGCTGGCATATCCAGCAATTTGTAGGGTCTGGTCTACCCGCTGTTATAAGGGTCTGGTGTACCCGCTGTTGTAAGGGTCTGGTGTAGCCGCTGTTATAAGGGTCTGGTGTACCCGCTGTTGTAAGGGTCTGGTGTACCGGCTGTTGTAAGGGTCTGGTGTACCCGCTGTTATAAGGGTCTGGTGTACCCGCTGTTGTAAGGGTCTGGTGTACCGGCTGTTGTAAGGGTCTGGTGTACCCGCTGTTGTAAGGGTCTGGTGTACCGGCTGTTGTAAGGGTCTGGTGTACCCGCTGTTGTAAGGGTCTGGTGTACCCGCTGTTGCAAGGGTCAGGTGTACCCGCTGTTGTAAGGGTCTGGTGTACCCGCTGTTGTAAGGGTCTGGTGTACCCGCTTTTTGGGTCTGGTGTACCCGCTTTTTTGGGTCTGGTGTACCCGTTTTTTGGGGTCTGGTGTACCCGCTTTTTGGGTCTGGTGTACCCGCCGTTTTTGTGCTTAGTGACCGGTTTGCCCAAACAAATGGTATCCGGCACAAAATAAAAACAGTTGTTTTGACTGTGGCATGAATTCATTCAACCTGCGTTTTCTTTGTTTTACTGGAGTCTGAGTATAAACCACCCGTAATGTCGCCCTTTCTCGCTATTTTTCGAACCTTACTCAAAGGTGTGATGTTATTCTTTTACAAGAAACTTACTCTCTCAGTGAACAATGCTTGTGTTGGAAAAGTTGGTCTAATTATACTCCCCTTTGTGCTCCCGGTACTACACCTGGCTCGGGAGTTACTATGCTAATTAATAACAATGTCGATCTTGTTTTCTCCAGTGTTGTCGCTACCTCCTTTTTGCCCAATATGGAAAAGTTTCATGTAAAAAGTCTCAAATAATCAACGCGCTGTAAAACGTGTGCGCACACACACAACGCGTGGGTATGTGAGCACGCGCGCGCGCTTGAGGGTCAATTGTAAACAATGTATACACGGACTGTACCATTCTTAAAATAGGTAAACAAAAAGGATGTACAACAAGATTCGTTGAGTCCGACGAAAATATTTAACCAATCACAGCTAATTTAACACACAACATAAACGAATATATAGAGCGGGAAATAACGGAAACCCCACCTGCGTACGTTATGTAGTTAACGAATGAGGGCGTCTTTTATGTAGCTGTCACAAGTCAGTGCGTGCAAGCCACATACTTCTGGTCCAAAAACGATGCGTTTTTGGTCATGAGAGAAGTATTTTGCAGGACCGTCCGACAAATTTGTGTGACCATTTTCAATAAAATAAGGGCCATTTGAAGACAAACAAATAAAGATTGAAATGCCGAGTTCCCCGTTGTTGTACATATTTTTTACTTCCCGTGGCAATCGTTTTTCGGCGAAATACTGATATTGGGACTGTGCTGAAAAGTGCGTGTTGAAGAGTCGGGCGCAAGAGACTACTTTTCCATATATTAAGCACCAAAACACCTTGTATAACATTTATAATTTACTTGTCCCCCAAACTGACAATATTGCCATCCAAAACCTTGAGAAACTTAATAACCACTGTGACCAGCACTTTAGTGATGGCGCCATTAATATTATCGGAGGTGATTTTAATTGTACTTGCGATCCTTATATGGACCGCGCGGATAGGCTGACCGAACATCGTCCCCGGGTCTCAACGGCTCTCAAAAATGTTCTCACTAATTCTAATTTGTGTGATGTCTGGCGCAGACTAAACCCCCGAGTTAAACGGTATACCTGGATGAGGAAAAACCCTTTCTCTCCCGACAAAATTTCTCAGGTTAGACTTGATCGACTTTATGCTCCTCCCACTTTGATACCAGCTATTCGCTCTTGTCAAATTATTCCTTGTTCTCTGTCCGACCACTCTGCCGTTCATCTTTCTATCAAAACCTCCATCCTCTCAACACAGAGGCAGTGCTTACTGGCATTTCAATAACTCTCTTCTCATTGACCAGAATTATCGTGAAATTATACATCTTTTCTGGTCAAATTGGCAAATGGAAAAACATCATTTTAACGACGTATGCAAGTGGTGGGACCTCGGCAACGCCCAAATCAAAACCTCACCCAAAAATACAGTTCTAAACTCGCCAGAGAAAAACGAGCTGTCTTTCTTCATTTAAATTCCCAAATTGAGGAGCTTCAGTCTGCTCCAGACATCACACCAGAGGCCCAACAGGTCCTCAAAGAACATCGTAAGGAATTAAATATTCTTTTAAAAAATCAGGCTCAGGGCGCCCTCGTCCGATCTCGTTTTCAACACCTCAACGAAGCTGACACCAGCTCTTCTTATTTTTTCAACCTTGAAAAATCTCGTGAAATTTCTTTTCGTTTTCGCACGACAGGTGCGAGTGTGTTTGGTACTGGTACACAATGGGCGATTACGTAATCGCCCATTACGTGTTTTTTGTCGTTCGCTATTTCGCTCACTCTAGGTCCAGCAGCCAACCTTGCAACACCTAAATTTTTGCCAGTCGATATTCAGCTATTTTGGGTCGTTTTATATCACAATGTCAGACGAAGACCGTTCCGTACAAGAAGCCGGGGTACAACAGCAGCCTTGTGTCGGCAATCAAGACATTTTGAAGGCTATTAAAGCACTTACAAATTCGTTGGATTCACGGGTAGAGTCTGCCTGTAAGAAACAACGCTTGGCCGACGTTCCTACTTTCAAAAGAGAAGGTAATCAGCAGCAGTTTACGCATTACGAGAAGGTGCTATCACTCGTCGAGTCTGCAATTCAACGCATCGACGCCATTGACACCGACGGTGCCAAAAATAGCTTGAAGGACGCCGTGAAAATAATCAAAGAGCGTCAGAAACTCATCCGTTTAGCCGATAGATCTGAGCTTGGTTAAATAATACATTGCAGACGATTTGGCATCAGATTCCGGCGATGAAAAACGCATCAAGAAGGCTGAGAAAGCGGCAGCCGCCAAGAAATCCGGTTCAAGTTCCAAAAAGCGCCCAAGTTCAAGTAGTCGATCCGTCACAGCCACGGCGGCTTTTCCTGCCAAAGCTTCTTTTGTACCTTATCGCCAGCCATCTTTTCGTTCCTTTCGTTTCACCGACAACCGCATTTGTTACCAATGTGGTCTGCAAGGACATATTCGTTCCGCCTGCAACGACAGCAACCACAATCAGGACCACAAGGGCGCAACCACTGCGGGGGTCGGGGCATCACGACCCCCCTACTTTTATGTGGACCTCCCCAACTTCAATAAAACATTTTGGTATTTTATGTATACATGATCCTAGTAATGTCATTCATGACATCACAATTATGCAACACTTCCATCAACACGCTGAAATACGTGATATTGAACCAATACCCCAGCTGCTAGTGGCGTGCTCGCTTCGCTTGCCCGCAGATCACGTTGCTATTGGCTGCTTGGGACCCCCCCCCCCAACTTTCAACACGTGGTTGCGCCCTTGCAGGACCAAGCGATAGGATTTAGAGACTGGGAGTATCAAAGTGATGTTAAGCCACCGCAAGGAGTGCAAGGTAGATTGAAAAATAGTATATCTTACTGGAGAAATGTTTTGAGAGCTAGTGATTTTGTACTGGATATTATAGAGTCTGGTTATAAGATTCCATTTATATTTACTCCTTCGCCATTTTACGCAAAGAATAATAGGTCAAGTTTAGAGCATCCCGCATTTGTTCAATCGGCAATTGCTGAACTGCTGTTAAAGCGATGTATCATGGAAGTTGACACCCCACCTTACTGTTGTAATCCTTTGACCGTAGCTAAAGGTAAAAAGTTACGACTGGTATTAGACCTACGTCATCCCAACCAATTTGTTTTCAAAACTAAGTTTAAGTACGAAGATCTCAGGCATATTTCACAAGTGCTCGATTACAACCAATTTTATTTTAGTTTTGACTTGGAATCGGGTTATCATCACGTGGATATTTTTCCACCCCATCATAAATATCTCGGCTTCTCTTGGCAATTTAATAACGGATCACAAAGATTTTTTGTTTTTCGCGTTTTACCTTTCGGTCTCTCTAGCGCATGCTATTTATTTACCAAACTCACTAGGCCTCTCGTTTATCATTGGCGTGCGCAAGGAATTACGTCTTTTGTGTACATCGACAACGGATTAATTGTATCTCCGGATTTAGACGCTGTATTCCGTAATTCTTCCTTGGTAAAAGACTGCATTTGTTAAAAGTGTTTGTGGCAGCCGCAGTCATCTATCAAATTTCTTGGTTTGTTAATCCATTCGTCCTTGATGACATTCACGGTTCCCGCAGCTAAAATTGCCAAGCTGCAGCAATCCATTAGTGTTATTTTGGCCGCTCTGAGCTTTTCAAGACCAATTGCTGGCGTCACGGGTCAATTAATTTCAATGTCCTTCGTTATCGGTCCCGTTACTCGCCTTATGACACGCGCTTTGTATCGATCAATTGAGACAAGGTCTTCTTGGGCCAATGCTTTTGTTATTCCCGATTGTGTAATCTCTGAATTAATATTTTGGCTTTCCAATCTGGATGCGTACAATGGGTTTCCATTAAACATCAACATACTCCCTCTCACACTGTCTATTCAGATGCTAGTCATACCGGATACGGTGGCGTTTTAGTAGGATCTCCTCCCTTAAATATCAACGGTAATTGGACCGAAACGGAATGCTTACGTAGCTCTACTTGGCGCGAGTTAGCAGCCGTTTTATAGATTCTTTTAGAACTGTGCGATATTTTGGCCCATAAGAAGATTAGATGGTATACAGATAATTCTAATGTCCCCCGTATTCTAGCACACGGCAGTACGAAACCTGATTTGCATAATTTAGCTTTGTCCGTATTCGAGCTATCTCTCAAATATAATATAGTTATTTTACCGAAGTGGGTGCCTCGTAATATCAATAGTATTGCTGATAACATATGTAGAATTTCCGATTTTGATGATTGGTCAGTTGATCAGATTTCTTTTGATCTTATTGAGGGGTTGAGTAGTATGTCAGATGCCGTACGCCGACCTCCTCTTTAAAAATATCTTTTAAGGATGGTTCCAAACCACTTGTTGAGAATATCATTTTTGAAATGAATTTCTAAAAAATATTAGTAAAAGTAAGAATAATCATTTTTATTAAAATACGCTAAAGCGGACGAGTACATTTTAAGAAAACTCACGAGAGAGTGAGATTAAAAAAACTGGAGCTTGAGTAAAACGAGCTCGTTTTACTCAAGCTCGTTTGTTTATCAGCGCTACAATCGTATTGTAAAAAAGTAAAAATAACAAGAAAGATAAGTTTTCCTATCAATTGATAAAAAAACTTATCATTTTATAAAGGTAGTTTGGAACCATCCTTAAAAGATATTTTTAAAGAGGAGATCGGCGTACGGCATCTGACATACTACTTGGGTGTTGTTTTTTTAAAAACAAGTACTTATAAAAGTGAGATAATGAATCAGTATTATATTGTTTAATAGTAAAGATGACTACTAAATATTTATCGGAATGGACATTGAGAGAATTGAAATATTTTGCTCAACAACACTTTAGTCAAATAATTCACATTATCATGCCAAACAGCAAGAATAAATTTGATAAACGTTCTTATTACAACGCAATTAAAAGTTATATAAATCACCAAAAACAAAAAATCAAACCAATATTAGATTTACCATTATATGAATCAAATTTAAAGGTATTAAGAGATCGCGTACAGAGGGAAAATATTGAGCTACCGCTACACGGCTCTGGAAAAAAAGGGCAATTGATTAGAAAAGATTATGTAACCGCTATTAAAAGGTTTAACGACCGTGAAACCTTAGAAAAATACACTCGAGAAGGAATCGGACGTATAGTAGATTTCAACGAAGAAATGAATCTAAACATCGCGATTCCTGAATCTATAAAAAAAGGTTCTTATAAAAAAGATTGCATCAACGACGAGATGCGATGGGCTTTACGCGCTCATCATATTAATCTAATGAGGGCGTTGGTGGAACTAGCGCATCCCTCTATAGATTTTAATAAATATTTGAATATGACCCTATATTCAAAAATCCTTTAATGAAGTTTAAAAAGTGAGATAATGAATCAGTATTATATTGTTTAATAGTAAAGATGGAGAGAACGATGATTTTGTGTGAATGGCTTTTAGTTGGTAAAAACTGCAAGTGTTGTAGAATGAGTATTCGCGATGATGTCTATTGCCCGATGCATCGATGGCGTATTCGGCTAGGAAAAAGTATTCCACTTGCATGTTATAGATGTAAAAATGGCACAAAAGCAAAGGGGGGCTCGTGTACTAAATGCACGAAGATATTAAATGTAGCGAGAGGAAAAACTAAACGTTGTTACAATAGAGTGATGAAAGAATTGTTGGAAAGATAAATTACGTCGCTGGGGCGTACGGGGGAGGTCTATCGAACGTTTTTACACGCTCCGCTACTCGCGAAGCGTGTTTTTGATTACGCTTCGTGTCAGCGTAATAGCTCTTATTTATCGTCAAAGCTACTTTAAACTCAAAAGTTTTTCTATAAGAATTTTTTTTTCTGCATTTACAACATCAGAGTTTACTTGCTTTTTAACCTCTGGTTCACTCTTCACGACGGTGAAACGGATTTTTTCTTTCATTTTATAATATTTTTCTCGCTCTTCACACACGAGTACAAATTCTTCTTGACTGATGTAACCGTCTTCTAAAGCTTTACTAACGTGGTTTTCAATCGTGTTGAGTTTACTCAACGCTAAAACTCGTATTTCATCGTGTTTTTTAGCTTTTTTATAACATTTATTTTTCGCGTATCTAATAGCGAAAGCTGCGCCACCCAACCCCAAAGCTAAACCTTCTAAAGCAAATCCTACCGGCGACGATACGACCGTAGCGATACTGGCTATTCCGATGGCTCCCGCTCCCATACAACCCAATTCTGCGATAGTTTCTGCGACGTTACAAGCGTTTATGATTTTATTATATTTTTTATATACGGCTTCACGTTCGTTTATTTCGATTCGTAATTCTTTTTGAATATCGTAAATTGTTTGCAATCGAAATGATTTAGCGTCATTCGTCAAAGGCGGTAAATTTGGATAAAGTACGTTCGTTGATTCTATAGGCGCGCTCATTATATGTTTTATTAATAGAAAATATTTTAATTTAACATAATAGTTCTAACAATTAATTCCCAACAGATTCCTTCAGACAAAGAGCCGAATAAATTTAGAGTTATATATTTTTTAATTTCTCTGCCATCTACATTTAAAACGTAACATAATATATATTCTAAATATCGTGTTATATTTGTAAAAATATAATTTTTATTATGGATAAACGTTTGTGATGTTTCTTTATTTATGAATATTAAATTCCCCGTCGTCGAATATGAACTATTTTCACCCACATTAGTTTTAATATAGAACGAAACAGACAACAAATCTCTAAATATATGAATACCTACTAAATCTACAAGCCAAATCAAACGTACTTCTGAATCTCTATAAAAAAAAGGGTTATGATTGAGTTCACTAGGTTTGAGGTGCCCAAATTTAACATATCTTTTCTCCTCGTGATTGTTTTCAACAACATTTTTTTCACGACTGGGTCCGTAAATGCTAGCCATATTTATATTATAAATTATTTAATTAGACGGTAAACTTGCTATTTTTATATTGAAACAGATTTTTGAATTTAGCGAACCGAAAAAACTCGCTTCAACAAAAACTTTTCTAACGTTTCGTATTTTAAAACACATTTCGTATTTTAAATGTTGAATTTCATTTTCTAGAAAATGAAACTTTTCATCTCGTTGCGGAGAAGGAATATAATAAATGTTGGGAGCGTAATCGCGCGTCGTTGAATGTGTGACAAAACTATCGGTTTTTATAAACTGCGTAAAAATGCTACAATACGTAGGCGCGGTCGTAAACAAGAAAAAGGGTTGTTTAAACGTATCGTGCCATCCTAGTACAACGTCGAATTTTTCGATTAAAACTAATCGCTGTAAAATTTCATCTCTGTTTAGATATCCGTGATGTTCGTAAATTTCACCTTTCGTCGATGCTTCATCGCTAGCGATCGTTCTAATATTCGTTGTACGCTTCACGTCAGCGCGACTCGGTCCGTAAATACTCGCCATTTATATTATTTCTACATTTAAAATAATGGGGAAACCGTGATTATGTATATCTCTACTTTTGCTATCTCTAACTCGAAAACTCAACTCGTTAAAAGTTCCGAGTCGTAATTTTTTTGCTAATGGATTTGTATATTGCATGTACATGCTTTCACCAAACGACGCGTCTCGCAAAGGAAAAGCGTTTAAAATTGTGCAGGGTTTTCCGTTGAAATAATTATCGGTCGTAGAAATTTGATCGCAATGAATGTATAAAATTTTAAAAAGTTGTACGTCTATTTTGTTGGTGTATTCTCCCGCGGTTAGAAATTCATTGTGAAACCCCAATAAATTACCCAACCCGCTAGTAAATTTAACAGACTTGTTAGCTTGAGTTATTTTAAACAAGAAAACGCCGGTTGTTTTATCGATAGTAAACGTGGTGAAAGGCGCGTGTTTTAATATAATCTCGATAATTTCGTTAATGTTGTAAAGCCCGGGTTCGATAAAATTTACAACGTCGTCTTCATTAGTCGTGCGAACGATTATTCTTTCTTTTTTACGTACGTTGTAATATCCCACCCAAATGTTTACGCTGTGTAATATAATCGAGAGATTATCTCGTCGATTATCGATAACGTTATCTAATTGAATCGATCCGCCTTCTTTACCAATTTCGATTTCAAACGTATGATACATTTTATAATTATATATTAAAATATATGTATAATTATAAAATGTCGTTTCCATTAGCATTCGAGAGTAATTTTACGTATTCATACGAACAATCTGGAAATTTTAAAGCGCCTCTCGATTTTAACGATGGTGATTTAACGAGTATAAACATTTACGTAAACAAGAACGAGTTTTTTAACGTTCGTTTTAATAATGTTTTCAACGACTACAAGCTGCCTCGCGTTAAAAGCGACGACGTTGTCGACGATTGGTATTCCAACCCGCTAAAATTTTATCAAAATCAAATAAATTTTGCGACGTACTGCGCAACGACGAGGTGCGGTGTGAGTTATCAACATTTAAACCATTTAAATACGATGATTCGTAGTTTTTTTAGATTTCACGTCTATTATCAAATTAGACGATTGCTCAAAGAAATGAGCTGCCCCGCATCTTTTCAAAATTTTTACAACGCGTTTGCAAATAATATAGACGTGAGCGCGTACAAAAAAAAATGTAAAGAATTTCACCTTTCTCAAGCCTCCAATTGGAAACAACGAGTCGATTTAAATTCAAACGGATTAGGAACGGCTTATTATTACGATGACGGTTACAAAGCAGTACCCGGAAACAACTACGATAAAAGTAGTTTGAACGTTATTTCTACCGAGGTGACCGATTACGATTATTACAAAACCGCGACTAAAATGAGTTTTGGAGATTTTCCTTCGACCTATACGATCGCATTCATTTCACAATCTTCAACGGAGCTCGCTTGGTCAAAATTTATATTATCTATAGCTAAAGGTTTTACGGATGTTGGTACGCAACGAATAAACGACTCGTTAAGAACGTACGTTTACGCGATTTTAGGAGCTCAAGCGCAAGCAAAAAGCTCATTTTTAGCGGGTGGTACAGGTTTAGACGCGCAACGCGAATTTATAAATATAGTGGAAGCAGAGATTGACTCTCCGGTTGATTTACAAACTAGCATTCAACGATATCAAGATGTTTTACAATACGCTCGCAGTCGTTTAAACTTTTGTTTAGGAGAAAATTTATACATGATGCCTAGCGATATGAATTTACGAATAGGCAATTATGCGGGATACAACAATAATCTATTAATCGCGACGAGCGGTTTATCTTTAGGTTCAAATTTAGATACAAATTCAACGCCCGCTATTCCTCCTATTTTACCTTTACAAACGCAACAATCAACAATTACGAAACATGTAGAATCATCTTCTACAATAGCACACGCGCAAGACGCTACGCCGCGCAAGCGCTCTTTAGAAGATGCGATAAAAGAAGTTAGCGATGCTAGTCATCAAGAAGAAAAAAATTCTTTAATACTTGGTTTTGCGATTTTAGCCGGTGTAACCGTTATGATTTATGAATTGTTATTTTAACATTTTCTGCGTATAGGCTAAAACTAATACTCCGACTCCAGTTAATGCTATTAATAAATGTTCCGCCGTCCACGCGACAATGCTGGAAGCTGTTTTAAATAGCCAACTTACTATAGTACCGATAATAGCTGGCAAAGCGGCTAAAGCTTTCGCTCCTAGTTTAGATAATACATTTGCTAAATTTTTTAATGTTTTTTGTATCCACTCTTTTACGCCGCTCGGTTGTGATGGTGTGGGTTGTGGAGTTGGTTCTGGCGCAGGAGTTGGTTTTGGAACAACAGAACTTACAACATTACCGATCGATTTGACGATAAAAGCAATGGTCATACTAAAAGCTGTTAATATACTGATAATCGTTACACCTTGTTCTCTAAATAAAGTTTTAATTTTATCTCCTAACGTAATATCCCTTTCTAACATTTTTTGAGCTGTTTCTTTAATTCTATTAATTTGACTACGAAGAACGTAATCATGCGCATCTATTTGCTCTACGATTACTCGTTTATCACCCACCAGCTCTCGCAATTCTTGACTATACTTTTTTATTGATTTTTTATCAATCTCTCTTTCTTCAGCGTCGCTAATTACTTCTTTCATATCATAAATTCTTTGGTTTAGTGTTTTTAATTTACTTAAAAGATTTAATTGTTCACCTCGACTCGTAGCCATAATGTTATCAAGTGCTATTACTTCTCGCCATTGTATGTTTAATTCTGTTTGAGTGTTTTGATCTCTCGAAAGAGCTATTTCGATAGCTTCTTGAACTTGTATTGATTTTTCTACGCGTTGTTGAGGTATAGATGGTAATTTTCTACGACCATCTAGTTATTTTATTACTATTTCTGTTGTGTCTATAATGTTAGAAATAGATTGGGGGCCGAAAGCTGTTAAATCACTTCTAGTTAAACCTTTGATCGAACCTAATTTTAAAAATCCACCCGTTTTTAAATTAGTTAATCGTATTTCTGTATTACCTTTTATAAAATAAAGTAAACCCACTCCTTTTTCATTTAGTTTATACTTGAATCTAGTATAGTCTTTTATAGAGTTTAAAAAATCTATACTTGTATAAAAATCATCGACTATATCTTTACGTAATCTATTTTCTTGAGATAAAGTCGGTGTACTAAAAGAAGTTTCTCGTTCCATCGGAATATCACCCAAGTTGACATCACGCATTTCATCATCCAAATATTCATCTTCGGGTTGATTAAACATTGGGTCTAATTCTATATATGGGTTTCCTCCTTCTTCCATTTTATAATATCTTTACATCTTTTATTTTAATAGTTTATAACTCGCGTAACCAACTACACTCATACCAATAATGATAAATAACATTTCCCCCGTTTTTTGATCTTCGCTAACATCGTAAAAATCTTCTAATCGCGGTTCTTTACGTAAATCGAGAGGTAAATTTACTCGTGTATTTGAAACTCGCGAATATTCTTGCATCGCTTCGTCGATACTATTAAACGTTCTTATCGAGCTCGATTCTTTTTGTATTTTCTCATTTAAATAATCTATATATTTTAAACGTTTTTTACTAAATTCGTCTCTAGCTTTCGAAAGATGTTCCAACGCTAAATCGTGTCGTTTGCGTTCTCGTTCTGCGTCATTGCCACGTAAATTACTAAATAAAAAATTCGATCCGGTAAACGCTAACGCGTTGATTACCGCGCCTCCAACCATCATCGCTATAGATACCATTTATACATATAAACATTTAAAAAAATGTGTTGTTAAATATAGTTTTACGCAGCATATAAAAAATTATTATATTTACTAACGTTAAATATGACTAATAATACGTACGGAGATACGCTAGATCCACACAGAAGAATAAGAGAACCTCGAGGCTTAAAAGGAATGCGCCAAAAAGTCGTCATTACAAACAATCCGAGTACCATAAACGAAAATCAATTGTTGGCGGTTCGTTTTCCAAATTTAGGAATGAACGACGTCATCGTTCCGAATACAACTCGATTAGCTTTCAACATTGAACTCGTTAGCGCAAACGATGAAAATAGAACGATGGTACAAAATGTAGGCAGATACATTGTAAAACATATAATAATTAAAATGGAAGGAAACGAAATATTTAGTTTAGACGATGCGGATGTATTCAATTGTTACAAAGACGAATGGCTAACCAAAGATCAACGCGAAAATTTAACGTATCAAGGAATAGAAGATGTAAACGTGACTAAAATAAGAATAGACGCTAGTGATAAAGATGTAACTGCAAACGGCGGAAAAGATAAAGCTGTCGCAGACGCGTATAAAAATAGATATCACATTCCACTCGATTTTGAATTGTTGACCGATCATCAACCTTACTATCAGTCGGGCATCGGAGATCGATTGACTTACGAACTCGTGTTTAATAAATTTAGTAACGTAATCAAAAGCACCGACGACAACGCTAAATATGTTATAAGTGGAATTTCTTTAGAATTTGAGGTTGTTCATATGCCGGAACTCGCTAGAACAATTAGAAATCAATACAGCGATAGAACGAGTATATTGTTTGATCGCGTACTGAGACAAAGCGTAACTACGTACAACAAAAAAGATACAATGTGGAATATAAATTTAAATACTCCGGCAAAAAGTATGAAAGGAATATTGTTTCTATTCAAAGAACCCAACGTGAAAGAAAGCAACAAGTTTTATAATCCAAAAATAACAAAAGTTAGTATTACAATCGAAGGCGTTCCCAATCAACTCTACGCGCACGGAATGAAAAGATATCAACAATGGGAAGAGATTTCAAAATATTTCGGTGATTCGAGAAAACAACACGCTATACGAGTTGTGAAAGCTCTAGATTTGGCCAACATCAAAATAGCGAATTATTATCATGATAAATACGGTTTATTTTTAGATTTAAGAACGAGTACCGATAATGTATTACACGGAAGCGGAAGACGAGTGCAAAACTTGTCTGAAGGAATTACCATTCAAATTGAAAAAGAAGCCGAGAGTGCGGGTGAACTAAACATGTATACTTTTATTATCATGGACGCGCAACTAAATATTAGAAACTCGCGTTTCGAATCGGTCGATTATTAAACATCGAGTGATTATTAAAAAACGTTTAATATTAAAAAGAAAATGTTACCTAAATATCCACACGCCGCGTTAATTTGCGGACAAACGGGATGCGGTAAAACTGAATTTGTTTTAAATTTATTACAAAATGAATATTTTAAATATTTTGAAAATATCGTTATATTATGCCCTACCATTTTCAACAATGATGCGTACAAAAATAGAAAATGGGTTCTAAACGACGATAACGTACACGTTAACGATTTAAACGACATATCTCTGAATAGGGCTATACAAATTTATAGCGACGCTTTCAAAACGGAAGAAACGTTGTTTATTATAGACGATTGCAGCGCTAATAAACAGTTGCATTATAAAAAATACGACGAGAATAATAAATGTATGATCACGCAATTGGCTTTTAGCGGTAGACACGTACGACACAGCTGTTGGATTCTTTCGCAAAAATATAATAGCGTATTGAAAGATTTCAGAGAACAACTCAAATGGACGTGTTTATTTTATTGTAAAGATAGAGACTCGTACGAGAATTGTCTTAGAGAAAATGATGTTATACCAACTCGCGAGTTGAGAATGGAAATTCATCAAAAATTAAAACGAGTTAAACACCGTAAATTAATTTTAAAAACGGATCAGCCTACAGGTTATGAAATACGCGACTGAGCGATTACCGTCAAGTCGTGGGTAATTACTCATAGGTCAAGGGTAATTACTCATAGGTCAAGGGTAATTACTCTTAGGTCAAGGGTAATTACTCATAGGTCAAGGGTAATTACTCATAGGTCAAGGGTAATTACTCTTAGGTCAAGGGTAATTACTTTTAGGTTCCTCATAGGTTCCTCATAGGTTAAGGGTAATTACTCTTTGATTAAGGGTAATTACTCATAGGTTAAGGGTAATTACTCATAGGTTACTCATAGGAAAAGAGCAATTGGTCGTTTGTCTCGCATTTTAATAAATATTATAAAGCATATTTATAAATATGAATGTTGAACGAGTGCAAGTTTTATTTACGAATATATCTGTTGAACGAGTAAATGATTTTATATATAATCTTAACCAACTCGTAAATACCGCGAAAGAAAGACAAGAATTGGTACAAGTATTAAACGAGAATACTGAAAAAGTAAAAGGTATATTTACGAATATATCTACCGAACGAGTAAAAGATCTAATGTTAAATCTTAACGAGCTTTTAAACGTCGATGGGTTATCTAAAACTAATTATTGGTTCCTATATTTTTTTATAAATTTAATTAATTATTCTTCGAGTACGTATAATAAATGGAAGAAGTACATAAGCTATTAAACGAAAATATACAGACGCCACTCGTTAACGACGTTAGCGTAAACGACGATAGCTTATTGCTGAAACAAAAACTACGTCTTTTATCGGTCGTAATAGGAGGAGACTCAACCAAGTTTTTCGGTAAAGAACTAAGCGTTAGCGATATTGAAGCTTTGAGCGAGCAAGAGCGAGAAGTATTACACGCGCAATACGAAACTAAATTAGGTCGCGATATTACTCAGTCTTTAGGTAGCACCATTATAACGCTATACGCTAAACTATTGGGGCTTAGTTTAAATCGTATTGATTTGTACGGCCATAAATTTCAAATTGATGATGAAGGTAAATTAATTTCAGATTTAGAAAAAGATCCGTTCATTAATAGCATGCTTAATACAGTGTTGTGTGAAATATACTACAAGTACGGTATGTTTCTCGCTCCGCTCAGCGTTTCGCTGATTACAGCAAAACATTTAAAAAGAAAAGAAGAAACATTATCTTCAATTGATAATAAAAGCGATGGAAACGAACGAGCAAACGACTGTGCAAAAGGAGATTGCACAACCGGAACCAACGCCAAAGACCATTACCCAACCAGCGACTAGGTCAAAAAACCCAAACAGAGTTGCAGCCGGAAAAAAACTAGCAGAAATTAACAAAAAGAAAAAACTACAACTCGCTAAACCCGTGAAAAGCGTTAAAACGTCTCGCGATAGCGAAGGTTATAAAGAGATGAGCGATGAAACGAGTTACTCAGCTACCGCTTTCTATATTGCTATTGGAGGTATTGCTATTGGAGCTTATTTCTTGTTTAGAAGCAACTCAGAACCAACATTTAAAAACGAACCCGTTAAACTCGCTAGCGTTAAACTCTCTACACCACCCACCGCGCCAGAGGTTTTTGAAATGGAATAAAAAGTGTTTTTTTTTTTATTTAACGATTATAAACATGTCTTCAATGCCTATAAATACGAAAACGATCGCCGATACAATTTATCACAGCTCAGTTATGACTCTTTTAGTCATTTTATACAGCATGCTCGGTGAAAAAATATTTAAAATGAAACCAGCCGATTTAGGAAAATTGGATATAAAAGACGGGTTAAAACTAACTGCGACGATTGGATTAAGCGGTGCGACGCAAATGTGGTTAGTTAAACAAGGAATTTTACCAAACTCGCTCATGCCCGCCGAATAATGTTGAGAATAGAATAATATTTATAAATATTAAATGGATGAACGAAAACTATCCAACGCTTATTATAGTCCGAGAGGATACTACAAAGGTCAAGATGCAATCAGCAAGCTGGCTAAAGAAACGAGAGTAAATGTAAGACTCGTTCGACAATGGATAAAAAAGCAAGCGCTGTGGCAAATTTATTTACCCTATCCTAAATATATTCCGAGACCGACCTCATCAAATAGTACTCTCGAAAAACCAAACGAGGTTCATCAAGCAGACTTGTTGTTTCTTCCGCACGACAAAGTCGGTAGAATTACGTACAAGTACGCGTTAACGGTCGTAGACGAAGCCAGCAGATATAAAGAAGCGCAACCTTTAATCGATAAAACAGCCGCGCGAGTCAGCGATGCTTTTGAAAAAATTATAAAACGATCGCCGTTGGTTTGGCCTAAAATTATAAAAGTCGACCCCGGAAAAGAATTCATGAGCAGCGTTAATGCTTTGATGAGTGAGCATAATGTAAAAATTCAGCGAGGAGAGGTTGGAAATCACAGAGCTCAGGGTATAGTTGAGAGATTTAATAGAACTTTGAGCGAAAGATTATTTTCGCATCAATACGGTCAAGAAATTGCTACCGAAGCGAGAAATAGAGAATGGGTTAAAAGATTACCAGCGGTCGTAAAAGCGTTAAACAACGAGACGACGCGACTGATTAATTTAAAACCCAAAGACGCGATTAAATTAGATAACGTCGAGCAAAATCCAGCCTCACCATCCGTTGTAAAGAACGAAAAAAGAATTCCCAATAATAGTTTAGTTCGGTATTTATACGCGCCCGGTGAAGCTGAAAAAGATACGAGACGTAGAGCCACAGATCCTATATGGAGTTTAAAAATGTATAGAATATCTAAAACGATGAAAGCTGCGAATCAACCCATATTGTATTATGTAGAAGGAGGCCCCGCACGTAGTTTTGTAAGAGAAGAAATACAAATTATTCCTAGAGATACAATGAATCCACCGATAGCTTAAACGTTAATCAATCATGCGATGACCGTAAGCAAGAGTGTGTATTCCGTTTTCTAAAATGTGTCTCTTTGTATCTAGAGGAGATAGTGATATTTTATTTATTCGAGTTGTATATAGTCTATGGTTTACGTGCCTAATAAAATTCATAGGGTGATGTAGAGTTTTTTTAAATGATAAAACTTGTTTATATCGCTCGTGTTTAATATCTTGTTCTAAAACTTGTCTTTTAACGCCTTTAGCTTTTCTTATTTCAGCTTTGTCTGATAAAAGTATCGAATACATTTTGGGTCTTAAACAAACAACTTCAGAAATTACAGTTTTCGCACACTCGTCTTTCATTTTACCGATCACTTTTTTGTTTTCTTCAGAAAACAGAAAATGACTCTTGTCGTAATTACTAAAATCGAAAAAATGCTTATATTTTTTCATATCTTTGTAAACATCTTTCGTTTTAATTTCCAACAATAAGCTATCTGTATCTGTGTAAATCAACTCACAATTATTTTTATACTTGCTTTTTAAATGATTGTAATAAAAATCGTACATATGAACCTTGGATATATCCAATATACTCATTCCTACGTAAATCGGGCGGTTGAGTACGAGTTTCGTTTTGTGCATGTGAATCGCCACTAGATCGTTATCGAAAATCCTAGCCTCTGCAAAATTCGGTTTCGCGATGAGCGAACGAATTTGATTTTCCGCTTTTTCATCGTTTAATCGCTTCAAATTTACGTTAACGCGATTTCGTACATTTTCCATCGTCTTTCCAAAAACCGAATTGTTCATCAGTTTGTATAAATCTTTTTCAAAATCGCTCGTCGCATCTTTTCTGAGTTGTGTGTTTAAATCAATGTACGATTTCATCCAACACGATTCGTTAAATTCTAAAACTTTGTGAATTTTAGTCAGCTTCATGCCGAGTTGCAAATACAATAGTAAATTACGATAATGAAGCACGTAGTTTTTCTTGTCGTATAAATTTGGAACCAGTTTAGTAACGTGCGGAGCGGGTTTATCTTTTAGTAAATTCTTTTGATAGTCGCTCATCCATTCTTTCGGCACCATCAACGACTCTGGCGCGAGTGGAAACGCGTTGTGAGAATTGTGTAATTCTTTGGGATATTCTAAATCAACCTGTAAAATGTATCCTTTATTGTTTTTAAATCCCTCGCTCTCGAGTCTGTCAATTTGTTTTTGTGATAACCATTTGAAATTACCGGTCGGTAAAGGTTGACTCATGGCATAGCCGTATAAATTATTAGCGTCCAAGTACGTAATGTAACTCGACGGAATCGTTTTATCGTAGTCGTCTAAATACGCGTTGTTTGCTTTCACGTATCGTTTACTCACCATGCACGTTCCTCCGCGCGTGCCTTTTTCTATAAACAAATGCATGTTAACATCTGTAAACAAATCTAAAGTTTGTTTTGAATGTTTTAATAAAGCGTCCCAACTCAGACCCGGACTCGTATAATAGTTAGCTGGATCCAAATCGTATTGTTTTGTGCAAGTATTACGAAAGTTTTCAAACACATCCGCCAACAAGCAAGTATCGGTACGCACGTACAAATCGTGATAATCACCCAAGTTTTTACAATCAAACTTGTTGTAAACGTTTTTAGCGTGCTCGTATTGAGAGGTGGTAATGTGTTGACAGTTTAGACTACTGTAAAAAGATTCTATTGAGGGGAGTTGCGTTTCCTTGAAACGCTCGAAAGAGTCCATGTACTCGTAAGGATAAATGCCCTTGCTTTTAATGAGATTGAATTTTTCTACATTTGGTTCAAACTTGCTCGTAATTGGAAAAGAATCGTTTGATTTTACGAGTTTGTCCAACGAAGCTAGTAAAAATTGAGCGCTGTCTATAAATCGTAGTTGATTAATACTAAAAGAAATATACTTTTCGATATTGTTTGGAATACACGTTAGATTTCCGGTTGTTTGACCGGCAGCCTGCATAATGAGATGAGAGTCGTAGCCTCGCAAATTATGAAATACGACCGGAATAAACGTTTTCTTTGGTTTTAAACTTAGTCTTAAATTACAACAATTATGCGCAGCGCCTCGATACTTTCCGGTAATGTGACAGTGATCTCTAACTCGAGTAAACTTGTCGTCAGCGTCTTTAAAAAACTTCTTTTCGCATATCCAACACTCGCTAGCGTTCTTGTAATCTTTTACATTTTCTTTAGTCATGTTTAATTTGTTAGGGTTTTTAAATATCGTATTAATCTTTTCTTCTTCTTTCTGTAATTCATTTAAAAAATGTTTAGATGCGTCTTCTCCCCTATACGTAACGGGAGAGCTACTTGTACCGTCGCAACAAACAACAACGTACGAATAGCCGCAAACGATGTGTTCTTGTAGTTTTGTAGTATTGGTATCATTTACATCGTCGATCTTTTTAATAATACTTTCAAAGTCGGCGTATATTACAAATGGAACTTTCATCTTTTTATGAAAATTTATAAACTTTAATTTATCGTTTATACCCTTTTCAGGCATTACGATAGTCGTCGGTCTGTCGTTTATTCCCTTACACATTTTTACGTGATTTTCGAGATACGCTTCTGTCGAGAAACCCTGTAAACATCTCAAACAAAAATGCTGACGATGTTCGTGTTTCGTTTGATCGAAAAGTAATTTATTCACATCTTTAATCAAAACGTAGTGAGATCTAGTTCCTTCTTCTTCTTCTTTATGAATCAATAGTAAATTTATACGATCTAGTTTCGCGGGTTGATCGCTTATCTCGTAAATGATTATCGATTTTGATTCACAACCAAAAACGTTTATCGCTATATTGTTTTGTTTTTCTACTCGTTTAATTTGATTAATCGGTGTAGGCGCATCAATGTTGTTAAAATTAAAACCATCATCTTTTGGGTACTTGCTCGTTCTATCAGAATGATCGCTAGCTGGAAAAAAATGAGCGCGTAAAGCCCACCGCAAACAATCGTCGTCTTTGTTTTTTACATTGATGCACGCTTTTTTATTTTTTATATAATCGCACAGATCGATATAAGAACCTCCTTTCAGAGGCTGAAACTTGCTAATTCTAACGTTCATTCCAACGATGCGATCTATTACCCATCCACTACCTTCTCGCGTATATATTTCTAAAACCTCTTGAATTTGTGAAAAAACACCATCTAATATATTTTTGATATCATGTAAATTAAATAAAACAATTTGCCCATTATTATGAATATTTGGTTCAGCTTCATCCGTGCTGTTTGGTTTTACTTTAAGTAATTTAATGCACACGTATATCATAAACTTTAACGATTTAAAATCTTTCAAGTCTTTAGTCAACTCAGCGATAATCTTTGGTTTTACAGCTCTAAAAAAAACATTTAAATCTTTTTCTTTGCTATGATTCAACGGGACCGTCATTAAATGTTGACGTAAATAACTACCACCATTGATCGGTGGGTTAAATTTCAACTCGATTTCTCTACCGAGAAACCTTTTAATAGCGTTAATGTAGTCTTTTCTAATCGATTTCCCTTTTTTCCCAGAGCCGCGTAGCGGTATCTCAATATTTTCAACCTCTACGCGCTCTCGTAATTCCTCGAAATTTAATTTCTTTAAATTTAATTCTGATAAATTTAATTCATATAATGGTTTTTTCTTTTGGTGATTTATATACTTTTTAACCGCGTTGTAATAAGAACGTTTATTCACTTTATTCTTGCTGTTTTTCACGAGAATTATTCGACCAATGCGTTGTTGAGCAAAATCTTTCAATTCTTCCAATGTCCATTTCGATAAATATTTAGTAGTCATCTTTACTATTAAACAATATAATACTGATTCATTATCTCACTTTTATAAGTACTCTTTAAAAAAAAAAACACCCAAGTAGATGTCAGATGCCGGACGCTGATCTCCTCCTTAAAAGATCTTTTAAGGATGGTTCCAAACTACCTTTATAAAAATGATAAGTTTTTTTTTCAATTGATAGGAAAACTTATCTTTCTTGTTATTTTTACTTTTTTACAATACGATTGTAGCGCTGATAAACAAACGAGCTTGAGTAAAACGAGCTCGTTTTACTCAAGCTCGAGTTTTTTTAATCTCACTCTCTCGTGAGTTTTCTTAAAACGTACTCGTTCGCTTTAGCGTATTTTAATAAAAATGATTATTCTTACTTAAACTAATATTTTTTAGAAATTCATTTCAAAAATGATATTCTCAACAAGTGGTTTGGAACCATCCTTAAAAGATATTTTTAAAGAGGAGGTCGGCGTACGGCATCTGACATACTACTGGTTGTGGAGGCCCCATACGTTTGACAGATTCGCCTCCTCTAGTAATTGCAAAGTTCAGAAATTCAATTCTAGGTTTTGGTGTAGGGGCACATCTGGAGTCTATGCTTTTTGTCAAGATTGGTCGGGCGACAACAATTATTTGTGCCCACCAGTTTCCCTTATTGTTTACACACTGAAACAATTAATGAAATGTAAAGGGCGCGGTACCCTTATCATTCCTAAATGGCCGTCGGCCTAATTTTGGCCATTCATCTGTCCAGACGGCCTGCACCTCGATCATTCGATTCATGACTGGCGTTTATTACGCCTTTCATTTTCTCCCCCCTCCATTACCCCGAATTCAATCTTCAATTCTTCGCCACATTTTCTATCCCTAGCATTGAGGATAGACCACACTTATTCTCCAAGACAAATCATTAAGGGCTTTTGTTGCTCCGACCTCGGTTATTGCCATGATTGCGTATGAATGTTTACGTGTATTTGATCACGGTAGATAAAACTTGCGAATTTGTTCGCCTTGATATTCATAATTATTTAAAATTGTATTATTATGATCGCCAATTTGAGGCATATCGATTATATCATGTGATAACGCCGATTTGCGGCTTTCTTTTGTGATGCATCTACCCTGTCATAATCTTAATACGATCAATACTGCTGTTTATTTGATAACAGCCGTGAATACGCCTATTTGTGTGCCTTTTCATTCCAGGCATTGTTTTGTTGGCTTTCGACTTGTCCCTTTCTTTGGCGTTCTCAACAGCAAGGTTCGCGTTCGCGTTTCTTGTCATCTTTGTTAATTATTTTTATTCACTTGAGGTAGAATTAGAAAATAAATGCATTTTCTGACGTAAGAATGTAGGAAGAAAGTGAAATTTCTTTTCGTTTTCGCACGACAGGTGCGAGTGTTTGGTATACAATGGGCGATTACGTAATCGCCCATTACGTGTTTTTTGTCCTTCGCTATTTCGCTCACTCTCGGTCCAGCAGCCAACCTTGTAACACCTAAATTTCCCTCCCATGACCCGCCCAAATTTTCAATTTCAGTTTTCTTTGTTTGGTACAGGGGGAGTGCACCCCCGTTGAGCGTCCGGGATGCACTCACGTTTCCCCCACTGTTTTTTTTCGTGATCACCGAGCCCCAGCGCCGAAACTTCGCTGGTCCGTCGCTCAGCACCGAACATCCGCGCATTCGTTTCCATTCGGAATATTTTCAATCAAGTCCTCTTTATTATCGCCAAAAACGCGTTCCATGTTCACCATTCTACTCCACCATTCGCGATGCAATTTCGTAGGCCCATATTGAAGTAAAGTTGTGCTTCCATATTGTGATGTTTGTTCACCAGTATTAATATACATGATAGCTTTATCATTATGCTTTTTGTGCATTGATTTCTTTACATCTAGTGTCGGTTTTTGACGACATTAACCATGGTTATACCTTTGTACAGTCCACTGTTGCCAGTTTATTTTTTTAAATTTTACAGCTTCGTGGAACGATTTATCTGCTTCGCTTCAAGACCCGGCTCTGCGCATGCTCGTCAACGTCAAACTTCCATTCCTCCTGTTGTCGGCAAAAGCTGCTTCAACTTCCAAAAAGTACTTAGCCGCATGGAACAGATGGGAGAGCTGGTCATCAAAGACTGGAATTAAGACATTTCCCGTCGAGCCATTTCACTTTTCGCTTTACATTTCGCACCTCTCCATAGCAGGTCCGAAGTCTGTTGCCGAATCCACGGCAGCAGCTGTGAAATGGGTGCACAGTTTAGCTGGATTGTCATCTCCAACCGTTAACGACATGGTAAAATATGCGCTGCAAGGCTTCAAACGTAAGTTCTCGTCGCCTCCTGTTAGGAAAGAGACTGTCACTCCTGATATTTTATCAAAGATCCTGGCAGCTCACGGCCATCCTCATGCCACTTTGGCCGACCTCCGCGTGTTATTTGTATGTTTTATAAGTTATGCTGGTTTTTTACGGTTCGATGACATTAGCACCGTCACGAGGAAAGACTGTATAATTTCATCAGACCGTATGACCATTCATCTACGACGGTCAAAAACAGACCAATTTAGACAAGGAGCTACATGTATGCTGGTTTTTTACGCTTCGATGACATTAGCACCGTCACCACGAAAGACTGTATAATTTCATCAGACCGTATGACCATTCATCTACGACGGTCAAAAACAGACCAATTTAGACAAGGAGCTGACATCGTTATCGCACGGACATTCAAGCCTACATGTCCAGTAGTTGTCGCAGAACGTTATTTTTCTGCTTTAGGCGACCCTCGGGATCTTCTTTGCCTGTGCTTCGCAGATTAATCAACACCAAAAAAGGTCTTGTTCCGTCTGTCCATCCTCTCAGTTACACACGCACGCGCGAGATTGTGCTGGATGCTCTGCGTCCTTTTGTTTCCGATGTTTCTATGTTCGGTCTTCACAGCCTGCGTGCCGGGGGCGCGTCCGCCGCATGTAATGCTCACGTCCCATCATTTTTGGTTTCTAAACAGGGACGATGGAGGACGGACAAGGCACGTAATGCATACTTGAAAGTTGATTCCAATGCTAGCCTATTGACTTCCAAGTCACTGGGTATTTGAGTATCTCTTTGAAAGTAAATATAAAAGTATGCTGTGGCAGTAAAATATTAATGTCTATCAATATGATTTGAGCATAATCGAGAATAAATTAATTTTGGACAGCAAGGTTCGCGCTCGCTAGGCCTGCCCAATGTTCACCAAAGGAAATTTCTTGTTTCTTGTCATCTTTGTTAATTATTTTTATTCACTTGAGGTAGAATTAGAAAAGAAATGCATTTTCTGACGTAAGAATGTAGGAAGAAAATTCTATTTCTAAAACCTTCTGTAGTATTCGTCTTCCTGGTGGTGAAATTACTGACAACCCGGAAGAAATAAAAACCCACTGCTGGAACTTTTACGCTAATCTTTACAGTCGCGTTCCCACTGACGAAGACGCCCTAGAGCCTTTATTATCTCAGCTTGATCCTCCGGAGGAACTTGATTGTGTTGTCAATCAGCTTGGAAAAAATAAAACGCCTGGGTTTGATGGGCTGACCTCAGAATTTTTTGTTTCTTTTTGGTCATTACTAAAGAACGATCTTTTCGACGTTCTAAATTCTGCTATTATTTCTGGTTCCATCCCCCGTTCTTTTCTGAAAGCTGTGATCACTCTCATTCCTAAAAAAGGTGATATCTCTGAAATTTCCAACTGGCGTCCTGTCTCCCTCCTGAATTCTGATTACAAAATTTTTCCCAAGCTACTTGCGAATAGACTTAATGTTATCAAACAAGATCAATCCTATTGTGTGCCCGAACGCACTATATATGATAATTTAAACTTAATTCGTGACGCTATTAATTTTTGCAATGTTAATGATTTACCCTTGGGCGTGGTCAACTTTGATCAGCGTAAAGCACTCGACAACGTTGACCACGACTATCTTTTCAAT
>CM055821.1:23354747-23398320 GCA_029582265.1 Zoroaster sp. YZ-2022 | reverse complement strand
ACCCGGCGCACCACCTGAATCGCCCGCGCCACCCGTATCGCTCGTCGCTAACCGCATCAGCCGCGCGCATGAATCGTCGCATCACCCGAATCGCCCGCGCCACCCGAATCGTCGCATCACCGGTGTCGTAAACAAATCGTCACCGAATTGGAATCAAGCGCCAATATTTTAAGGATCCCACTTCCTGTGCGTGAGATTACTTGCAATGGTGTACTTAAAAAAATATAATAACTTAGGCCTACTTTACATCACTTACAATCTTATTTACATAAAATAAGAAACTCAACATGGATTATACTTCCAGTCTGTCTCAGCTGTTGAAGACTCGGATGTTACTTATTCAAACAAAACAGCAAGGGTGGCGTTGATGCTGTTAAGAGTCGTCATGTTGGTGGTTTGGTAGTTCTTGGTGATGTTTTCTCTGAGCAGCTTTTCATACAGGGTGCGGTCGGTCTCGTACAGGTTTCTTGTCTTGTCAGCGGGGATAAGCATCTTCGTGGAGCTCTTGATCTTGTTGACATCCTTTCTGAGCGTGTCTTGAAACTGATCGGTGACTTCCTTTGTTCTTACTTTCTCAATCATTTTCAGCATGTCGTCTTCAAACGGTTTCAGCTCATCAATTTGCGGTGGGCACTTTCTGCTCCGGAACCCAAACTTATGGTCGTTCTGTGTGTCGTCGTTGGAATCGTCACTATCGTCGTCCTCGTCTTTAGCTTTTAGGAAGAAGAAGGCTTTCCATCTCATGCGTTTGATGACACTTTCAACTTTTTCAATGAGTCTCTTCTTGTACGTGCTTGTAGGCGGTATAGGGATGTTTGTCATGGAGTAATTGAAGTTGACTTGGTGAGGCTGTTCCATTTTCGTCGTCCTTATACAGATAGGCGAGAGTGCTCAACTGGTAACAGGAGCGATGTATGCTTAAATGTAGCGGTCTATCTTGAAGTAGAGTGCTCAATGCCACATAGACAGCGTAATATACTTGTAGTAAAACTAGTGGAACGCTGGTAGTTGTAACTCCGAGTTTCACGCGTTATGCGATCATCAGACAACTGATAGTCACCAAGTGATTACTCCTATATATATATATAGGCCTACACGCGCACGTACAGGTTACTCGCTCAATGATGCGTGGTAATTACCTATTGTTTGCGGGCCTTGTGTGTAAACTTGTTTGTTGGCAGTTTGTGGTTTGTTGATGCTGTACTGTTCCTCGTCACGTGTCATCGCTTTTGAAGTTGCAGAGGTAGAACTTGTTTTCATGGCGGCATTTTGATATGAGTTCGGGTCGTTTGTTCAGGAGTATCCTCTTGTCGGCGTTTATGATGGAGAGCTTCTCTGTGAGGCAAAGGTTGCACCGTTTCGATTCACTGTTGTATGCTTGAGATCTACAGGCTACCGACCAGTTGATGGTGAATGGTTTCTTGTTCCTTTTCAATTGCCAAATGTGCTTGGAGAGTTCCGTGCTGTTCTGGTACTTCTCATGCCTGAAAGACTGTGTGTGGTTGCCGTATCTTAGCTTGAATGGAGGCGCGGTGAGACCTATGTACAGATGAGAGTTGTTTGGTTGCTTAACTTCGGCATTGTAGATGATGTTGCTGGCCTGGCACTTTCCTTGTAGAGGGCATAGGTCTTTCTTGCGGCAGTTGCAGTCCTTACGGTCGGTCCCTTTGTCGTTCGATGAGACTTGTTTGTTGTGTGCCTTGATGATACTGGCGATGTTGGGCATGCAGCTGTAACTGATCTTGACCGTGTTCCTGTTGAATATCTTGTTCAGTTTGGAGTTCCTCGGAAGTGCTTGCCGATGAGTTTCAGGAATATACCGCCAATGTTTGTTGTCACGTTTTTGCTGAATGGAGGGTTGAACCAGATGACGTTGCGCTGCCTGTTCCGTTTTTCCTTAGTAGGTTGGCTATCGATGTAGGTGAGGCCTTCCGTGTATCCGCTGGATCTTAGTGCGTCCTCGTAAGCTGGGGAGGCTTTCTTGAAGATGTCTTCATCGTGCGAGATGCCTGATATGCGTCGGCTGATGGAGGCGGGTAGGTTCTTGATGATGTTAGGCGGGTGGTTAGACTGCTTGTGGATGTACACGGGTCGGTCGTTTGGTTTCCGGAAGGGGTAGTGCTTGCCGTTGCTCAGATTGAAGGTGATGTCGAGAAAGTTCGTGATCTTTAGGTTACCGTCGATTGTGATGCTTAGGCCGAGTTCCTTGAATAACTTTGTTATGTCCTTCCTGATTCGGTCGGCTCTGCTGCCGGTGATGTTTTGAAGACTGCCAAGCCGTCGTCCCTGTAGAGTCAATTCCTTCTTTCCCATACCGTTTTGATAAGGTGTCCAGGATGTAGAGGCCTACCAACTCGCATACCTCAGCCCCGTCGTAGCTGCCATTGTTACGTCGAAGAGGTCATTGTTGCCTTTTTTCCTCCATGGCGTGCCTTTGTCGAATAGTAGAGACTTCCTGGCGTGCATGATGATCTTGGTGTCTTGTTGGGAGATGTGAGCGTGTTTTTTAGCGAAGGCTATGGCTTTTCTCAGCAGGCTTTCCGCGATATGGAGGGTAGAAATCAACAATGTCAAAACTGATGAATGTGTGCTTGTCCTTTTCCTTGATGTTCCTGAACCACTCTATCACTGACGTCGAGTTCCTCCACTGGTTGACCGCTATGGCAGCTCTTACGGCGTCGTTGATTCTGTCCAAGATTTGTTTGCTGACAATTCCTGTTTCGCTCTTTGCGGGGTTGGTGAGTCGGCACGGTAGGTCGTTTTCGAAGTTGTCCTTGTGGTCTTTGAGGGTTATGAATGCTTGTTTCATTGCCATGGTCTCCATTCGGTCGTCTATTTCGAGTTCTGCAGCGATGGTTTGTGCCTCGGCGTTGATGCTGTTAAGAGTCGTCATGTTGGTGGTTTGGTAGTTCTTGGTGATGTTTTCTCTGAGCAGCTTTTCATACAGGGTGCGGTCGGTCTCGTACAGGTTTCTTGTCTTGTCAGCGACGATAAGCATCTTCGTGGAGCTCTTGATCTTGTTGACATCCTTTCTGAGCGTGTCTTGAAACTGATCGGTGACTTCCTTTGTTCTTACGTTCTCAATCATTTTCAGCATGTCGTCTTCAAACGGTTTCAGCTCATCAATTTGCGGTGGGCACTTTCTGCTCCGGAACCCAAACTTATGGTCGTTCTGTGTGTCGTCGTTGGAATCGTCACTATCGTCGTCCTCGTCTTTAGCTTTTAGGAAGAAGAAGGCTTTCCATCTCATGCGTTTGATGACACTTTCAACTTTTTCAATGAGTCTCTTCTTGTACGTGCTTGTAGGCGGTATAGGGATGTTTTCATGGAGTAATTGAAGTTGACTTGGTGAGGCTGTTCCATTTTCGTCGTCCTTATACAGATAGGCGAGAGTGCTCAACTGGTAACAGGAGCGATGTATGCTTAAATGTAGCGGTCTATCTTGAAGTAGAGTGCTCAATGCCACATAGACAGAGCGTAATATACTTGTAGTAAAACTAGTGGAACGCTGGTAGTTGTAACTCCGAGTTTCACGCGTTATGCGATCATCAGACAACTGATAGTCACCAAGTGATTACTCCTATATATATATATAGGCCTACACGCGCACGTACAGGTTACTCGCTCAATGATGCGTGGTAATTACCTATTGTTTGCGGGCCTTGTGTGTAAACTTGTTTGTTGGCAGTTTGTGGTTTGTTGATGCTGTACTGTTCCTCGTCACGTGTCATCGCTTTTGAAGTTGCAGAGGTAGAACTTGTTTTCATGGCGGCATTTTGATATGAGTTCGGGTCGTTTGTTCAGGAGTATCCTCTTGTCGGCGTTTATGATGGAGAGCTTCTCTGTGAGGCAAAGGTTGCACCGTTTCGATTCACTGTTGTATGCTTGAGATCTACAGGCTACCGACCAGTTGATGGTGAATGGTTTCTTGTTCCTTTTCAATTGCCAAATGTGCTTGGAGAGTTCCGTGCTGTTCTGGTACTTCTCATGCCTGAAAGACTGTGTGGTTGCCGTATCTTAGCTTGAATGGAGGCGGTGAGACCTATGTACAGATGAGAGTTGTTTGGTTGCTTAACTTCGGCATTGTAGATGATGTTGCTGGCCTGGCACTTTCCTTGTAGAGGGCATAGGTCTTTCTTGCGGCAGTTGCAGTCCTTACGGTCGGTCCCTTTGTCGTTCGATGAGACTTGTTTGTTGTGTGCCTTGATGATACTGGCGATGTTGGGCATGCAGCTGTAACTGATCTTGACCGTGTTCCTGTTGAATATCTTGTTCAGTTTGGAGTTCCTCGGGAAGTGCTTGCCGATGAGTTTCAGGAATATACCGCCAATGTTTGTTGTCACGTTTTGCTGAATGGAGGTTGAACCAGATGACGTTGCGCTGCCTGTTCCGTTTTCCTTAGTAGGTTGGCTATCGATGTAGGTGAGGCCTTCCGTGTATCCGCTGGATCTTAGTGCGTCCTCGTAAGCTGGGGAGGCTTTCTTGAAGATGTCTTCATCGTGCGAGATGCCTGATATGCGTCGGCTGATGGAGCGGGTAGGTTCTTGATGATGTTGCGGGTGGTTAGACTGCTTGTGGATGTACACGGTCGGTCGTTTGGTTTCCGGAAGGGGTAGTGCTTGCCGTTGCTCAGATTGAAGGTGATGTCGAGAAAGTTCGTGATCTTTAGGTTACCGTCGATTGTGATGCTTAGGCCGAGTTCCTTGAATAACTTTATGTCCTTCCTGATTCGGTCGGCTCTGCTGCCGGTGATGTTTTTGAAGACTGCCAAGCCGTCGTCCCTGTAGAGTCCAATTCCTTCTTTCCCATACCGTTTTGATAAGGTGTCCAGGATGTAGAGGCCTACCAACTCGCATACCTCAGCCCCGTCGTAGCTGCCCATTGTTACGTCGAAGAGGTCATTGTTGCCTTTTTTCCTCCATGGCGTGCCTTTGTCGAATAGTAGAGACTTCCTGGCGTGCATGATGATCTTGGTGTCTTGTTGGGAGATGTGAGCGTGTATTTTAGCGAAGGCTATGGCTTTTCTCAGCAGGCTTTCCGATATGGAGGGGTAGAAATCAACAATGTCAAAACTGATGAATGTGTGCTTGTCCTTTTCCTTGATGTTCCTGAACCACTCTATCACTGACGTCGAGTTCCTCCACTGGTTGACCGCTATGGCAGCTTCCACGGCGTTGTTGATTCTGTCCAAGATTTGTTTGCTGACAATTCCTGTTTCGCTCTTTGCGGGGTTGGTGAGTCGGCACGGTAGGTCGTTTTCGAAGTTGTCCTTGTGGTCTTTGAGGGTTATGAATGCTTGTTTCATTGCCATGGTCTCCATTCGGTCGTCTATTTCGAGTTCTGCAGCGATGGTTTGTGCCTCGGCGTTGATGCTGTTAAGAGTCGTCATGTTGGTGGTTTGGTAGTTCTTGGTGATGTTTTCTCTGAGCAGCTTTTCATACAGGGTGCGGTCGGTCTCACACAGGTTTCTTGTCTTGTCAGCGACGATAAGCATCTTCGTGGAGCTCTTGATCTTGTTGACATCCTTTCTGAGCGTGTCTTGAAACTGATCGGTGACTTCCTTTGTTCTTATGTTCTCAATCATTTTCAGCATGTCGTCTTCAAACGGTTTCAGCTCATCAATTTGCGGTGGGCACTTTCTGCTCCGGAACCCAAACTTATGGTCGTTCTGTGTGTCGTCGTTGGAATCGTCACTATCGTCGTCCTCGTCTTTAGCTTTTAGGAAGAAGGCTTTCCATCTCATGCGTTTGATGACACTTTCAACTTTTTCAATGAGTCTCTTCTTGTACGTGCTTGTAGGCGGTATAGGGATGTTTGTCATGGAGTAATTGAAGTTGACTTGGTGAGGCTGTTCCATTTTCGTCGTCCTTATACAGATAGGCGAGAGTGCTCAACTGGTAACAGGAGCGATGTATGCTTAAATGTAGCGGTCTATCTTGAAGTAGAGTGCTCAATGCCACATAGACAGAGCGTAATATACTTGTAGTAAAACTAGTGGAACGCTGGTAGTTGTAACTCCGAGTTTCACGCGTTATGCGATCATCAGACAACTGATAGTCACCAAGTGATTACTCCTATATATATATAGGCCTGCACGTACAGGTTACTCGCTCAATGATGTGTGGTAATTACCTATTGTTTGCGGGCCTTGTGTGTAAACTTGTTTGTTGGCAGTTTGTGGTTTGTTGACCCGGTACTGTTCCTCGTCACGTGTCATCGCTTTTGAAGTTGCAGAGGTAGAACTTGTTTTCATGGCGGCATTTTGATATGAGTTCGGGTCGTTTGTTCAGGAGTATCCTCTTGTCGGCGTTTATGATGGAGAGCTTCTCTGTGAGGCAAAGGTTGCACCGTTTCGATTCACTGTTGTATGCTTGAGATCTACAGGCTACCGACCAGTTGATGGTGAATGGTTTCTTGTTCCTTTTCAATTGCCAAATGTGCTTGGAGAGTTCCGTGCTGTTCTGGTACTTCTCATGCCTGAAAAGACTGTGTGTGGTTGCCGTATCTTAGCTTGAATGGGCGGGTGAGACCTATGTACAGATGAGAGTTGTTTGGTTGCTTAACTTCGGCATTGTAGATGATGTTGCTGGCCTGGCACTTTCCTTGTAGAGGGCATAGGTCTTTCTTGCGGCAGTTGCAGTCCTTACGGTCGGTCCCTTTGTCGTTCGATGAGACTTGTTTGTTGTGTGCCTTGATGATACTGGCGATGTTGGGCATGCAGCTGTAACTGATCTTGACCGTGTTCCTGTTGAATATCTTGTTCAGTTTGGAGTTCCTCGGGAAGTGCTTGCCGATGAGTTTCAGGAATATACCGCCAATGTTTGTTGTCACGTTTTTGCTGAATGGAGGGTTGAACCAGATGACGTTGCGCTGCCTGTTCCGTTTTCCTTTAGTAGGTTGGCTATCGATGTAGGTGAGGCCTTCCGTGTATCCGCTGGATCTTAGTGCGTCCTCGTAAGCTTTCTTGAAGATGTCTTCATCGTGCGAGATGCCTGATATGCGTCGGCTGATGGAGGCGGGTAGGTTCTTGATGATGTTAGGCGGGTGGTTAGACTGCTTGTGGATGTACACGTGTCTGTCGTTTGGTTTCCGGAAGGGGTAGTGCTTGCCTTTGCTCAGATTTAAGGTGATGTCGAGAAAGTTCGTGATCTTTAGGTTACCGTCGATTGTGATGCTTAGGCCGAGTTCCTTGAATAACTTTATGTCCTTCCTGATTCGGTCGGCTCTGCTGCGGTGATGTTTTGAAGACTGCTGCCGTCGTCCCTGTAGAGTCCAATTCCTTCTTTCCCATACCGTTTTGATAAGGTGTCCAGGATGTAGAGGCCTCACCAACTCGCATACCTCAGCCCGTCGTAGCTGCCCATTGTTACGTCGAAGAGGTCATTGTTGCCTTTTTTCCTCCATGGCGTGCCTTTGTCGAATAGTAGAGACTTCCTGGCGTGCATGATGATCTTGGTGTCTTGTTGGGAGATGTGAGTGTGTATTTTAGCGAAGGCTATGGCTTTTCTCAGCAGGCTTTCCGATATGGAGGGGTAGAAATCAACAATGTCAAAACTGATGAATGTGTGCTTGTCCTTTTCCTTGATGTTCCTGAACCACTCTATCACTGACGTCGAGTTCCTCCACTGGTTGACCGCTATGGCAGCTCTTACGGCGTTGTTGATTCTGTCCAAGATTTGTTTGCTGACAATTCCTGTTTCGCTCTTTGCGGGGTTGGTGAGTCGGCACGGTAGGTCGTTTTCGAAGTTGTCCTTGTGGTCTTTGAGGGTTATGAATGCTTGTTTCATTGCCATGGTCTCCATTCGGTCGTCTATTTCGAGTTCTGCAGCGATGGTTTGTGCCTCGGCGTTGATGCTGTTAAGAGTCGTCATGTTGGTGGTTTGGTAGTTCTTGGTGATGTTTTCTCTGAGCAGCTTTTCATACAGGGTGCGGTCGGTCTCGTACAGGTTTCTTGTCTTGTCAGCGGGATAAGCATCTTCGTGGAGCTCTTGATCTTGTTGACATCCTTTCTGAGCGTGTCTTGAAACTGATCGGTGACTTCCTTTGTTCTTACGTTCTCAATCATTTTCAGCATGTCGTCTTCAAACGGTTTCAGCTCATCAATTTGCGGTGGGCACTTTCTGCTCCGGAACCCAAACTTATGGTCGTTCTGTGTGTTGTCGTTGGAATCGTCACTATCGTCGTCCTCGTCTTTAGCTTTTAGGAAGAAGGCTTTCCATCTCATGCGTTTGATGACACTTTCAACTTTTTCAATGAGTCTCTTCTTGTACGTGCTTGTAGGCGGTATAGGGATGTTTTCATGGAGTAATTGAAGTTGACTTGGTGAGGCTGTTCCATTTCGTCGTCCTTATACAGATAGGCGAGAGTGCTCAACTGGTAACAGGAGCGATGTATGCTTAAATGTAGCGGTCTATCTTGAAGTAGAGTGCTCAATGCCACATAGACAGAGCGTAATATACTTGTAGTAAAACTAGTGGAAAAACGCTGGTAGTTGTAACTCCGAGTTACACGTTATGCGATCATCAGACAACTGATAGTCACCAAGTGATTATCTATATATATATATAGGCCTACACGCGCACGACAGGTTACTCGCTCAATGATGCGTGGTAATTACCTATTGTTTGCGGGCCTTGTGTGTAAACTTGTTTGTTGGCAGTTTTGTGGTTTGTTGACGCGGTACTGTTCCTCGTCACGTGTCATCGCTTTTGAAGTTGCAGAGGTAGAACTTGTTTTCATGGCGGCATTTTGATATGAGTTCGGTCGTTTGTTCAGGAGTATCCTCTTGTCGGCGTTTATGATGGAGAGCTTCTCTGTGAGGCAAAGGTTGCACCGTTTCGATTCACTGTTGTATGCTTGAGATCTACAGGCTACCGACCAGTTGATGGTGAATGGTTTCTTGTTCCTTTTCAATTGCCAAATGTGCTTGGAGAGTTCCGTGCTGTTCTGGTACTTCTCATGCCTGAAAGACTGTGTGTGGTTGCCGTATCTTAGCTTGAATGGAGGCTAGGCGCGGTGAGACCTATGTACAGATGAGAGTTGTTTGGTTGCTTAACTTCGGCATTGTAGATGATGTTGCTGGCCTGGCACTTTCCTTGTAGAGGGCATAGGTCTTTCTTGCGGCAGTTGCAGTCCTTACGGTCGGTCCCTTTGTCGTTCGATGAGACTTGTTTGTTGTGTGCCTTGATGATACTGGCGATGTTGGGCATGCAGCTGTAACTGATCTTGACCGTGTTCCTGTTGAATATCTTGTTCAGTTTGGAGTTCCTCGGGAAGTGCTTGCCGATGAGTTTCAGGAATATACCGCCAATGTTTGTTGTCACGTTTTTGCTGAATGGAGGGTTGAACCAGATGACGTTGCGCTGCCTGTTCCGTTTTTCCTTAGTAGGTTGGCTATCGATGTAGGTGAGGCCTTCCGTGTATCCGCTGGATCTTAGTGCGTCCTCGTAAGCTGGGGAGGCTTTCTTGAAGATGTCTTCATCGTGCGAGATGCCTGATATGCGTCGGCTGATGGAGGCGGGTAGGTTCTTGATGATGTTAGGCGGGTGGTTAGACTGCTTGTGGATGTACACGGGTCGGTCGTTTGGTTTCCGGAAGGGGTAGTGCTTGCCGTTGCTCAGATTGAAGGTGATGTCGAGAAAGTTCGTGATCTTTAGGTTACCGTCGATTGTGATGCTTAGGCCGAGTTCCTTGAATAACTTTGTTATGTCCTTCCTGATTCGGGTCGGCTCTGCTGCCGGTGATGTTTTTGAAGACTGCCAAGCCGTCGTCCCTGTAGAGTCCAATTCCTTCTTTCCCATACCGTTTTGATAAGGTGTCCAGGATGTAGAGGCCTACCAACTCGCATACCTCAGCCCCGTCGTAGCTGCCCATTGTTACGTCGAAGAGGTCATTGTTGCCTTTTTTCCTCCATGGCGTGCCTTTGTCGAATAGTAGAGACTTCCTGGCGTGCATGATGATCTTGGTGTCTTGTTGGGAGATGTGAGCGTGTATTTTAGCGAAGGCTATGGCTTTTCTCAGCAGGCTTTCCGATATGGAGTCGTAGAAATCAACAATGTCAAAACTGATGAATGTGTGCTTGTCCTTTTCCTTGATGTTCCTGAACCACTCTATCACTGACGTCGAGTTCCTCCACTGGTTGACCGCTATGGCAGCTCTTACGGCGTTGTTGATTCTGTCCAAGATTTGTTTGCTGACAATTCCTGTTTCGCTCTTTGCGGGGTTGGTGAGTCGGCACGGTAGGTCGTTTTCGAAGTTGTCCTTGTGGTCTTTGAGGGTTATGAATGCTTGTTTCATTGCCATGGTCTCCATTCGGTCGTCTATTTCGAGTTCTGCAGCGATGGTTTGTGCCTCGGCGTTGATGCTGTTAAGAGTCGTCATGTTGGTGGTTTGGTAGTTCTTGGTGATGTTTTCTCTGAGCAGCTTTTCATACAGGGTGCGGTCGGTCTCGTACAGGTTTCTTGTCTTGTCAGCGGGGATAAGCATCTTCGTGGAGCTCTTGATCTTGTTGACATCCTTTCTGAGCGTGTCTTGAAACTGATCGGTGACTTCCTTTGTTCTTACGTTCTCAATCATTTTCAGCATGTCGTCTTCAAACGGTTTCAGCTCATCAATTTGCGGTGGGCACTTTCTGCTCCGGAACCCAAACTTATGGTCGTTCTGTGTGTTGTCGTTGGAATCGTCACTATCGTCGTCCTCGTCTTTAGCTTTTAGGAAGAAGGCTTTCCATCTCATGCGTTTGATGACACTTTCAACTTTTTCAATGAGTCTCTTCTTGTACGTGCTTGTAGGCGGTATAGGGATGTTTGTCATGGAGTAATTGAAGTTGACTTGGTGAGGCTGTTCCATTTTCGTCATCCTTATACAGATAGGCGAGAGTGCTCAACTGGTAACAGGAGCGATGTATGCTTAAATGTAGCGGTCTATCTTGAAGTAGAGTGCTCAATGCCACATAGACAGAGCGTAATATACTTGTAGTAAAACTAGTGGAACGCTGGTAGTTGTAACTCCGAGTTTCACGCGTTATGCGATCATCAGACAACTGATAGTCACCAAGTGATTACTCCTATATATATATATAGGCCTACACGCGCACGTACAGGTTACTCGCTCAATGATGCGTGGTAATTACCTATTGTTTGCGGGCCTTGTGTGTAAACTTGTTTGTTGGCAGTTTCAGGTTTGTTGACCCGTACTGTTCCTCGTCACGTGTCATCGCTTTTGAAGTTGCAGAGGTAGAACTTGTTTTCATGGCGGCATTTTGATATGAGTTCGGTCGCTTTGTTCAGGAGTATCCTCTTGTCGGCGTTTATGATGGAGAGCTTCTCTGTGAGGCAAAGGTTGCACCGTTTCGATTCACTGTTGTATGCTTGAGATCTACAGGCTACCGACCAGTTGATGGTGAATGGTTTCTTGTTCCTTTTCAATTGCCAAATGTGCTTGGAGAGTTCCGTGCTGTTCTGGTACTTCTCATGCCTGAAAGACTGTGTGTGGTTGCCGTATCTTAGCTTGAATGGAGGCTAGGTGAGACCTATGTACAGATGAGAGTTGTTTGGTTGCTTAACTTCGGCATTGTAGATGATGTTGCTGGCCTGGCACTTTCCTTGTAGAGGGCATAGGTCTTTCTTGCGGCAGTTGCAGTCCTTACGGTCGGTCCCTTTGTCGTTCGATGAGACTTGTTTGTTGTGTGCCTTGATGATACTGGCGATGTTGGGCATGCAGCTGTAACTGATCTTGACCGTGTTCCTGTTGAATATCTTGTTCAGTTTGGAGTTCCTCGGGAAGTGCTTGCCGATGAGTTTCAGGAATATACCGCCAATGTTTGTTGTCACGTTTTTGCTGAATGGAGGGTTGAACCAGATGACGTTGCGCTGCCTGTTCCGTTTTTTCCTTAGTAGGTTGGCTATCGATGTAGGTGAGGCCTTCCGTGTATCCGCTGGATCTTAGTGCGTCCTCGTAAGCTGGGGAGGCTTTCTTGAAGATGTCTTCATCGTGCGAGATGCCTGATATGCGTCGGCTGATGGAGGCGGGTAGGTTCTTGATGATGTTAGGCGGGTGGTTAGACTGCTTGTGGATGTACACGGGTCGGTCGTTTGGCCGTTGCTCAGATTGAAGGTGATGTCGAGAAAGTTCGTGATCTTTAGGTTACCGTCGATTGTGATGCTTAGGCCGAGTTCCTTGAATAACTTTGTTATGTCCTTCCTGATTCGGTCGGCTCTGCTGCCGGTGATGTTTTGAAGACTGCCAAGCCGTCGTCCCTGTAGAGTCCAATTCCTTCTTTCCCATACCGTTTTGATAAGGTGTCCAGGATGTAGAGGCCTACCAACTCGCATACCTCAGCCCCGTCGTAGCTGCCCATTGTTACGTCGAAGAGGTCATTGTTGTTTTTTCCTCCATGGCGTGCCTTTGTCGAATAGTAGAGACTTCCTGGCGTGCATGATGATCTTGGTGTCTTGTTGGGAGATGTGAGCGTGTTTTTTAGCGAAGGCTATGGCTTTTCTCAGCAGGCTTTCCGATATGGAGGGGTAGAAATCAACAATGTCAAAACTGATGAATGTGTGCTTGTCCTTTTCCTTGATGTTCCTGAACCACTCTATCACTGACGTCGAGTTCCTCCACTGGTTGACCGCTATGGCAGCTCTTACGGCGTTGTTGATTCTGTCCAAGATTTGTTTGCTGACAATTCCTGTTTCGCTCTTTGCGGGGTTGATGAGTCGGCACGGTAGGTCGTTTTCGAAGTTGTCCTTGTGGTATTTGAGGGTTATGAATGCTTGTTTCATTGCCATGGTCTCCATTCGGTCGTCTATTTCGAGTTCTGCAGCGATGGTTTGTGCCTCGGCGTTGATGCTGTTAAGAGTCGTCATGTTGGTGGTTTGGTTGTTCTTGGTGATGTTTTCTCTGAGCAGCAGGGTGCGGTCGGTCTCGTACAAGTTTCTTGTCTTGTCAGCGACGATAAGCATCTTCGTGGAGCTCTTGATCTTGTTGACATCCTTTCTGAGCGTGTCTTGAAAGTGATCGGTGACTTCCTTTGTTCTTACGTTCTCAATCATTTTCAGCATGTCGTCTTCAAACGGTTTCAGCTCATCAATTTGCGGTGGGCACTTTCTGCTCCGGAACCCAAACTTATGGTCGTTCTGTGTGTCGTCGTTGGAATCGTCATATCGTCGTCCTCGTCTTTAGCTTTTAGGAAGAAGAAGGCTTTCTATCTCATGCGTTTGATGACACTTTCAACTTTTTCAATGAGTCTCTTCTTGTACGTGCTTGTAGGCGGTATAGGGATGTTTGTCATGGAGTAATTGAAGTTGACTTGGTGAGGCTGTTCCATTTTCGTCATCCTTATACAGATAGGCGAGAGTGCTCAACTGGTAACAGGAGCGATGTATGCTTAAATGTAGCGGTCTATCTTGAAGTAGAGTGCTCAATGCCACATAGACAGAGCGTAATATACTTGTAGTAAAACTAGTGGAACGCTGGTAGTTGTAACTCCGAGTTTCACGCGTTATGCGATCATCAGACAACTGATAGTCACCAAGTGATTACTCCTATATATATATATAGGCCTACACGCGCACGTACAGGTTACTCGCTCAATGATGCGTGGTAATTACCTATTGTTTGCGGGCCTTGTGTGTAAACTTGTTTGTTGGCAGTTTGTGGTTTGTTGACCCGGTACTGTTCCTCGTCACGTGTCATCGCTTTTGAAGTTGCAGAGGTAGAACTTGTTTTCATGGCGGCATTTTGATGAGTTCGGGTCGTTTGTTCAGGAGTATCCTCTTGTCGGCGTTTATGATGGAGAGCTTCTCTGTGAGGCAAAGGTTGCACCGTTTCGATTCGCTGTTGTTTGCTTGAGATCTACAGGCTACCGACCAGTTGATGGTGAATAGTTTCTTGTTCCTTTTCAATTGCCAAAATGTGCTTGGAGAGTTCCGTGCTGTTCTGGTACTTCTCATGCCTGAAAGACTGTGTGTGGTTGCCGTATCTTAGCTTGAATTGAGGCGCGGTGAGACCTATGTACAGTTGAGAGTTGTTTGGTTGCTTAACTTCGGCATTGTAGATGATGTTGCTGGCCTGGCACTTTCCTTGTAGAGGGCATAGGTCTTTCTTGCGGCAGTTGCAGTCCCACGGTCGGTCCCTTTGTCGCTTCGATGAGACTTGTTTGTTGTGTGCCTTGATGATACTGGCGATGTTGGGCATGCAGCTGTAACTGATCTTGACCGTGTTCCTGTTGAATATCTTGTTCAGTTTGGAGTTCCTCGGGAAGTGCTTGCCGATGAGTTTCAGGAATATACCGCCAATGTTTGTTGTCACGTTTTTGCTGAATGGAGGATTGAACCAGATGACGTTGCGCTGCCTGTTCCGTTTTTCCTTAGTAGGTTGGCTATCGATGTAGGTGAGGCCTTCCGTGTATCCGCTGGATCTTAGTGCGTCCTCGTAAGCTGGGGAGGCTTTCTTGAAGATGTCTTCATCGTGCGAGATGCCTGATATGCGTCGGCTGATGGAGGCGGGTAGGTTCTTGATGATGTTAGGCGGGTGGTTAGACTGCTTGTGGATGTACACGGGTCGGTCGTTTGGTTTCCGGAAGGGGTAGTGCTTGCCGTTGCTCAGATTGAAGGTGATGTCGAGAAAGTTCGTGATCTTTAGGTTACCGTCGATTGTGATGCTTAGGCCGAGTTCCTTGAATAACTTTGTTATGTCCTTCCTGATTCGGTCGGCTCTGCTGCCGGTGATGTTTTTGAAGACTGCCAAGCCGTCGTCCCTGTAGAGTCCAATTCCTTCTTTCCCATACCGTTTTGATAAGGTGTCCAGGATGTGAGGCTCACCAACTCGCATACCTCAGCCCGTCGTAGCTGCCCATTGTTACGTCAAGAGGTCATTGTTGCCTTTTTTCCTCCATGGCGTGCCTTTGTCGAATAGTAGAGACTTCCTGGCGTGCATGATGATCTTGGTGTCTTGTTGGGAGATGTGAGCGTGTTTTTAGCGAAGGCTATGGCTTTTCTCAGCAGGCTTTCCGATATGGAGGGTAGAAATCAACAATGTCAAAACTGATGAATGTGTGCTTGTCCTTTTCCTTGATGTTCCTGAACCACTCTATCACTGACGTCGAGTTCCTCCACTGGTTGACCGCTATGGCAGCTCTTACGGCGTTGTTGATTCTGTCCAAGATTTGTTTGCTGACAATTCCTGTTTCGCTCTTCTTGCGGTTGATGAGTCGGCACGGTAGGTCGTTTTCGAAGTTGTCCTTGTGGTATTTGAGGGTTATGAATGCTTGTTTCATTGCCATGGTCTCCATTCGGTCGTCTATTTCGAGTTCTGCAGCGATGGTTTGTGCCTCGGCGTTGATGCTGTTAAGAGTCGTCATGTTGGTGGTTTGGTAGTTCTTGGTGATGTTTTCTCTGAGCAGCTTTTCATACAGGGTGCGGTCGGTCTCGTACAGGTTTCTTGTCTTGTCAGCGGGGATAAGCATCTTCGTGGAGCTCTTGATCTTGTTGACATCCTTTCTGAGCGTGTCTTGAAAGTGATCGGTGACTTCCTTTGTTCTTACGTTCTCAATCATTTTCAGCATGTCGTCTTCAAACGGTTTCAGCTCATCAATTTGCGGTGGGCACTTTCTGCTCCGGAACCCAAACTTATGGTCGTTCTGTGTGTCGTCGTTGGAATCGTCACTATCGTCGTCCTCGTCTTTAGCTTTTAGGAAGAAGAAGGCTTTCTATCTCATGCGTTTGATGACACTTTCAACTTTTTCAATGAGTCTCTTCTTGTACGTGCTTGTAGGCGGTATAGGGATGTTTGTCATGGAGTAATTGAAGTTGACTTGGTGAGGCTGTTCCATTTTCGTCATCCTTATACAGATAGGCGAGAGTGCTCAACTGGTAACAGGAGCGATGTATGCTTAAATGTAGCGGTCTATCTTGAAGTAGAGTGCTCAATGCCACATAGACAGAGCGTAATATACTTGTAGTAAAACTAGTGGAACGCTGGTAGTTGTAACTCCGAGTTTCACGCGTTGTCACGATCATCAGACAACTGATAGTCACCAAGTGATTACTCCTATATATATATAGGCCTACACGCGCACGTACAGGTTACTCGCTCAATGATGCGTGGTAATTACCTATTGTTTGCGGGCCTTGTGTGTAAACTTGTTTGTTGGCAGTTTGTGGTTTCTTGACACGGAACTGATCCTCTTCACTTGTCATCACTTTTCAAGTTGCAGAGGTAGAACTTGTTTTCATGGCGGCATTTTGATATGAGTTCGGTCTCTTGTTCAGGAGTATCCTCTTGTCGGCGTTTATGATGGAGAGCTTCTCTGTGAGGCAAAGGTTGCACCGTTTCGATTCACTGTTGTATGCTTGAGATCTACAGGCTACCGACCAGTTGATGGTGAATGGTTTCTTGTTCCTTTTCAATTGCCAAATGTGCTTGGAGAGTTCCGTGCTGTTCTGGTACTTCTCATGCCTGAAAGACTGTGTGTGGTTGCCGTATCTTAGCTTGAATGGAGGCAGTGAGACCTATGTACAGATGAGAGTTGTTTGGTTGCTTAACTTCGGCATTGTAGATGATGTTGCTGGCCTGGCACTTTCCTTGTAGAGGGTATAGGTCTTTCTTGCGGCAGTTGCAGTCCACGGTCCGGTCCCTTTGTCGATTCGATGAGACTTGTTTGTTGTGTGCCTTGATGATACTGGCGATGTTGGGCATGCAGCTGTAACTGATCTTGACCGTGTTCCTGTTGAATATCTTGTTCAGTTTGGAGTTCCCTCGAAGTGCTTGCCGATGAGTTTCAGGAATATACCGCCAATGTTTGTTGTCACGTTTTGCTGAATGGAGGGTTGAACCAGATGACGTTGCGCTGCCTGTTCCGTTTTTCCTTAGTAGGTTGGCTATCGATGTAGGTGAGGCCTTCCGTGTATCCGCTGGATCTTAGTGCGTCCTCGTAAGCTGGGGAGGCTTTCTTGAAGATGTCTTCATCGTGCGAGATGCCTGATATGCGTCGGCTGATGGAGGCGGGTAGGTTCTTGATGTTAGGCGGGTGGTTAGACTGCTTGTGGATGTACACGGGTCGGTCGTTTGGTTTCCGGAAGGGGTAGTGCTTGCCGTTGCTCAGATTGAAGGTGATGTCGAGAAAGTTCGTGATCTTTAGGTTACCGTCGATTGTGATGCTTAGGCCGAGTTCCTTGAATAACTTTGTTATGTCCTTCCTGATTCGGTCGGCTCTGCTGCCGGTGATGTTTTTGAAGACTGCCAAGTCGTCGTCCCTGTAGAGTCCAATTCCTTCTTTCCCATACCGTTTTGATAAGGTGTCCAGGATGTAGAGGCCTACCAACTCGCATACCTCAGCCCCGTCGTAGCTGCCCATTGTTACGTCGAAGAGGTCATTGTTGCCTTTTTTCCTCCATGGCGTGCCTTTGTCGAATAGTAGAGACTTCCTGGCGTGCATGATGATCTTGGTGTCTTGTTGGGAGATGTGAGCGTGTTTTTTAGCGAAGGCTATGGCTTTTCTCAGCAGGCTTTCCGATATGGAGGGGTAGAAATCAACAATGTCAAAACTGATGAATGTGTGCTTGTCCTTTTCCTTGATGTTCCTGAACCACTCTATCACTGACGTCGAGTTCCTCCACTGGTTGACCGCTATGGCAGCTCTTACGGCGTTGTTGATTCTGTCCAAGATTTGTTTGCTGACAATTCCTGTTTCGCTCTTTGCGGGGTTGATGAGTCGGCAAGGTAGGTCGTTTTCGAAGTTGTCCTTGTGGTATTTGAGGGTTATGAATGCTTGTTTCATTGCCATGGTCTCCATTCGGTCGTCTATTTCGAGTTCTGCAGCGATGGTTTGTGCCTCGGCGTTGATGCTGTTAAGAGTCGTCATGTTGGTGGTTTGGTAGTTCTTGGTGATGTTTTCTCTGAGCAGCTTTTCATACAGGGTGCGGTCGGTCTCGTACAGGTTTCTTGTCTTGTCAGCGGGGATAAGCATCTTCGTGGAGCTCTTGATCTTGTTGACATCCTTTCTGAGCGTGTCTTGAAACTGATCGGTGACTTCCTTTGTTAACATATAGACAGCGAATATTCAATATGTAAACCATGAATATTAGGTAATATATAAAGAAAATCAATACAATTATTATACAGACTGTCTTCATAGGACAAGTAAACATTAGGCATAAGAAATAAATGTGTCTCATTGGGAAAGATTAATAAACATGGTTTTGCCAAATAATAGACACTCAATTTTTTTAATACTAATTTTACCATTTTACACTAATTTCACCATGCATAATTCTGTTAATTAATTTGAAGATCACCCTAAAATAAATTGTGAGAATGTTTTTATAATCTGTTGCATCCTGTTTAGGAAAAACCAAGAAACAAGCAACAAATGGAATAATGTTTCTTCTTTACTCGGTCATTTTAGTGTAGTGCTTGGAACTATTTATATATTTTATTTCTTTAATTTTTAATCTGGGGAAACTGTCAGTGAAACACTGAATATTTGCTAGCCTTTAACCAAAACTTTCACGGTGAGTTAACCAGTCAGCAAATGGCACAATGTGTATAAGTTTTCAATCAAAAAGCATCAATAAAGTTCCCGCAATGATTATTTAATAACCAAAAAGACTGTAGTTTCAGTCGGTTAACCATCCCAGCACTATTTTTGCGATTTGACTCAAAGCTGAGAAATGGCATTAACAAAAGTTTATGAAGAAATGTAAATTACAAAATTGTCAATAGCAAAAGTTGTCAATTACCAAACCTTATTGGTCAATCCATACTGTATGATTGACAGGTGTATTACATAGTAAATCAGGCAAAATATACATGTACATGTATATAGCAAAAAGGTATAACGCATAAGTCACATCAAATGTTCACTGAAACATGGAGCAATACTACTTTTAAAAAGCATCTAACTGATGACATAGCTGGGATTATTTTTCCAAAAGAAACATTTACAAATACTCATCATCATCACGACGCCAAGAGCCGTTGTCTGGCCCGTAGACGCCCACTTCTACGAACTGGTTGCACTGAAAGTTTCTGGATTTCAGTTCTGTGCAGCCCAGCGTCCTTCAGTTCCACAACTGAAAGACCGCTCCACTGTGTCAAGTTGTCCACCCATCTGGCACGAGGTCGTCCAAGTCCTCTCCTTGTATGTGCTGGAAACCCCGCGATCACAGCAGCTGACAGACCACCACTTCGCACTGCATGACCGCACCAGCTTGCTTTTCGTGCATACACTGTGTCAGTAGAAAAAGTCCAGCGACCTCCAATGCGTCTTTCCAGCTCCTCATTTGACACCATGTCTTGCCAAGAGAGACCGAGAAGGCGCCTCCATATCTCACGACCGAATGCATCTAGGCGTTTGGCTTCAGCAGTCTTCACTATCCACCGCAGCAGCCATCGTTAGGGCGTGAGGCCACAAGGGCCTTGATGAGGTGGAGCTTGGTAGTGATGTTGATGCGGGTGGATTTGAGGTATGTGCAGCGGTTCAGAGTTTCTTTGGCGATCGCAATACGACAGCGAATCTCCATGGCATCATCTAAATCATGTGTGATGGTAGTGCCGAGGTATTTGAAGCGGGAGACACGTTTGAGCATATTACCACTATATGAGATTGTCGCATCGTCCAAGGTGGATTTAATAACCATGTACTCTGTTTTCTCGGGGTGTATGTGTAACCCATAGCGTTCAGCAACAACACCAAGGGTGGCCAGCATTTCTTGTACATCCTCTGCTGTGAGCCATTAACACCAGGTCATCCGCATATCTTTGCTCTGTGCATTGCACTCCTTCAACATCGGGTGAGGTTAGGTGTGCTGTTTCTACTGCCCATTCTCGCATTAGGTGTTCCGTGTAGAGATTGAACAATGCTGGCGAGATTGGACATCCCTGCCTCACTCCGACAGGGGTGTTGAAGGGGCAGTCTTCTCTCCTTTCCAGGTGATTGTACCGTGCTTTGCTGTAGAGGTCCTCGACCAACCTTACCACATCTTCTGGAGTGTTCAACTCTCGAAGAATGCTGATCAGCTTGCTGTGCAACACGCTATCAAAGGCTTTCTTAAAGTCGCATTTAACACCACATGTAAAGGACATTTTACTGCTAGGTGGGCCTGGCATACACCTTTGACACGGAATATTGCATCCACCGTTGACCTTCCGCGCATGAAGCCACATTGTGTGTTTGATACCTCACTCGACGATGGTGTTGAGTCTTTGTTGGATCAGATTCAGCACAATCATGCTGGCATGGCTTATTAAAGCAAGGGTACGGTAGTTTCCACATTCCCACGATCGTTCTTCTTGTGGAGCGTGATGTAAGTGGACTCTGTCATTGAGGGTGGCCAGCTACCGGACTGCCATATACAGCGTCTTGCATGTTGTAAGGCCGCCTGGATGTCATCATCTTTAGCCATCGCCTTTATGAATTCACCCTGGACGTAGTCAGATCCGCTGCCTTGTTGTTCTTAAGCGACTTGATTGCCTTGGTGATTTCTGGGTTTGAAGGAATTACCGGTTGGCATTCTTGTAGAGTGATAGTAGTGCGGGTTTCATTAGCATGAAAGAGAACCTGAGCGTAGCGTTCCCATCTCTTCAACTCCTCATCCACAGTTGTTAGTGTGATACCAGCCTCATCATTATTAGCCTTAGGTGCAGAGCGTTTGCCAGTCAGACGGTCTGCGGTCTTGAAGAGTGTGTGCAAGTCGTTGTTGCTGAAAGCAGTATTCATCTTATCAATGTTATCACTTAGCCAACGGTCTAGATCTGTGTTGCAGGCTCTTTTCACTGCATTAGAAAGGCGTTGGTGGTCAGGTGCTTTTGCATCATGCTTCTCATGGATAAGCTGGAGTGTTTGAGGAGAGAGATATGGTTTACTCTTGCTGGTTTCTTCGACACCACAAATATTCAGTGATACCTCATGGATTGTTTGTGCGATATCTTCTAGGCGAGACTCTTCAAGTAAGTGTGACCGAACTGCATCTTGCATCTTCTTCACGGTGGTGTTGTCTTGCAGAGCACGTATATTGGGTTTTCGTAGTTTGCCAGGTAGCTTAGGACGTTTGGATATCTGTTTTAGTTTGATCCTAATGTTGCAAAGGAGAAGACGATGGTCGGTCGGGAAAGATGCACTGAAGGAGCGGCAATCAACAAGCCATGAGCGTGCTGATTGGGGGACTAGTATATGATCGATTGCATTTCTTGCATTCCCTGCTCGACTGATCCAGGTGATCTTGTGTGCTGCACGTTTCTTGAACCACGTGTGTGCCGCAGTCAAGTTATGGCTAGTGCAGAAATCGATCAATTTATCACCTCTCTCATTGCGGGCACCAAAACCATGCGGTCCAATCACATGACTGTCCACGCGTTCGCAGCCAAGTTTGGCATTGAAATCACCTGCTATAACAAGTTGCTCTCTCCTCTTGTGATTGTCGGCCACCCAACGCTTCCAGATCTTGGTAAAAGCTGTCAATTTCATCATCGAGCTGCGATGTTGGGGCATAGACCGCAACAAGAAGAAGCATTCCACCCTTGATATTCAGACGAGCAGCCATGATGCGGTTTGATATACAGTGAACAGATACCAGCGAGCGTTTTGCCTTGACTGAGAGAAGGACACCAACTCCGCATAGCGACTGTCACCACCGGAGAGAAAGAGTCGACCATCCAGGCATGTGTCTTGGCCAAGTGTGTGTGTGTCTCACTGAGTGTTATGACGTCATAACGGTAGTTGCTCAGTGCTGCCTCAAGATGTTCGGCGGCAAGGGTGTTTCAAGTGTAGTAACATTCCAACAACCCACAGTTAGATGTATTGAAGGATGAATAAGAGCACGAGAACCAGGAGATTTCAGCACTACCCGTCCCGTGGGGCTTTAAGCGTAGCACATCATTACTTCCTAGGGGCACAATTAAGTCATCCTCTTCCCAAGTAGCTTCAGACCCAGACGCCGTGCTTGGGGACCCCACAAGCGTTTGGGAATTATCGTCAATTTGTATATTGTAGCTCATAGTTCATAGAAGTAGGTTTTTGGTGCATGAAGATAAGCTAGCGTGGCACCACTCCTCCACTAGCTCGCAGTAATCCACAGAACTTACTTTGCCAGAACCTCAGTCTGTTGAGGACCGCCTCCATGAGCCCTGCGAACTTAGATGACACCACCAATTTGACAGTCAGTTGTCATTCGCTGCTATCACATTCACCTTCCTGCTGCCAAAGGTCGAGACCCGTTACCCTGGCTAAGGGAGGCATAGGGAGTACTACCACTTGCCCAAGGTGGACTCCCAGGCTAGCGGAGGGAAGGAGGCGCCTTACTGCTCCTTTGTGGACCAAACATATACCGGTATATGAGTGCCCCACCCGCTAAACTGTGTAAATGTATTGTTGTCCCTACCTTGTATTAATTTTGAAAGACATTATCTTTGAAAACGTTATCGAACACATAAATATATGTAAGTAAATTAAATGAATATAACACTATTTAGGAATGTATAAATGCCCTTTGAATCTTTGGTAAAATAGTTAAAGCTACACATTTTCTCTGCTTCCACTTCCCATAAGTGTTAGTCCAGCTACTTGTGAATAAAGCTACATGATACTGAAAAGGATATGAAAGTAAATCTTGTCGCTTCATTTGTAAGTTTTTTTCCTACTGCATTGTACATCCTTAAGAAATGGACATAGCCATTGTCAAATCCAACATTAGCACTCTGATTATCAGGAGAGAAGTCATAGGACGTCACCTTAGCTAACTGCAGCATGAACTTGCCGACAAGCTGACCAGCACCAGCCTTGGAGGAATGTAGGGCGCCATCAGTGACATGATTCACCATGATCCCCTGCAACTGATTCAAGAGAGGTCTGCTGGGGTTGACGAAGCCCTGCGCAGGAACCAGCATCCTGTCATAAGCTCCTGGCATGCAAATCATCTCCAATGGCTTCTCCAGATTCTTGCTGAAGATTTGTATGCTGCCATCAAAGGACTCCTCCTCTGACCTTTACCATGGAGCATATTCTGCATTTTGGTGGCAGCACCAGTACTCCTGCCACGCCTCTGTTGGAACACAATGCAGCTGTCCAGCAGAAACCCAACTTGGTGAAATCGACTGACACAAGTTGGACGTCCCATATTTAGAGCAGTGGCGAAGAGCCACAATATTCTAACTTGCTGAAATTCACAATAGAGGCCCTTTTCTGGTCATTGGTCATCTGGAAGGACAGTGTGACCAACAAGGTTCTTTCAGCATCCAATGCAGCAGGAGTGACCTGGGTAAAAGGAATATTGAATAGCAAAAGGATTGATGAAAGCAAAATGTGGATAACATTATCCAAATAAGGAATTCCAGATGAAAAATAGAAATGGAGAAGAGGGACCTCTCAAAAATAAAGTTGTTGTGGGAGAAGGGATGGTCTACTGAGGGGGCTACTAGTAGATGAGGGCCACTGATAAGGACCTGACCTTTGGGCCTACTGGTTGGGGAGGGACAAATTTGTGGGGAATGCCCACTTGGAGGAAAGGTCAGAGAGGGGGAAGACCCTCATCAGAGAGGTAAGGGACCACTTGGAAAGTGAGTAGGCCCACTGAGAGGGAGTGCAAATTCAAGGGACCTTGGTCCCCGAAGAGGGAAAGGGAAAGCCTTTTGGGAAGAAAACAAAGGAAAAGGGCTCCCATTTTCACAAGGGAAGGGCCGCCCCTAAGGGATGAATATAAAAGGGCCTTGAGTAATCAAGGATGGTGATGGAAAGGCTTTTAACGGAGTTGAGGAATAGCAAATAACTATCATACATACCAACACATCTGATTTATGCTTGAATTCCAGAACATCTTGAGGGTAGTCTTGGTCACCTGGCACACTGTGTGGATGAAGGTGCCACTCCTAGAGCGCCCTCTCAGACATCAACCTCGTAGAGGTACAGCATGTCTGGACAGTTAGGTGGTAAAACAGGCCAGGAGACTGCCACGAAAGATGGTGAAGATGAGTCGTAGGTTTACATAGGGCATCAGTCTGGAGATGAATGGAGACAGAAAACTTGAGAATTTTTTTCCATCCTCCTTAATATATATAATCAGTTTTGTTGAAAGATTTAATGACCCTGCAATTTATTTTTGGTTCATATGATCGCTTCCTCCCTACCCTTGCTTCAATTCCTCAGTACCTGTGTGTTCCCATCATGACCTTGTTGTTGGTGTGAAGTGGGGACTTTATGTTCCAGATGTCAAAGTCACCCCTTGCAAGAGCTGGCGATGAAATCCTCAGACATGCATAACACTTGTCCTTGCTCTGAAACAGAATAATAATAATAATAATAATGTGTGGATTTATATAGCGCACGTATCCACCAACTAAGTGGTGCTCAAGGCGCATTATATTATTATCCCTGCTCATAAGGCTCATAAATCATTCCTGAAACCATCTCAGCTCCCTGGGGAGTATACAGCTCAATTGATTTTTTTAAATAAAGATTCAAATGATATAATGTTATGAATAACAGTGGCTTCATCCAATGTTGTACTTTCTCTTAACCAGTTCGCTTCGGATGCCGTGTTTTCACGCAATTTTTTTTTGTACAGTGGATCGGAGAGCGTCTAAACACGCATTCCGATTTTTGTGTGTGTCACCGGGAGACTTGTCAACACGCCACACGTGGCGTGCCATCGTGGCGGCTGACGTGTATACACGCAATCGTTTCTCGGAGTCCATGGGGTCACGGTTCGGTGGCCCCGGACAAAATGCACTGCAAATACTGAACGAGTTCACTCTTTTTGTTGATTTTTGCCTAATCCCTTTATCCAAGACCTGTTCCTTTGACGTACCAGCCAACCATTTGTAAAGACGGATTTATATCCATTGTTTACGAGGCATTCGATCTCTCTCCAGGTATGCCGTCTTTTCGACCGGGCGCTGGTCGCTGGTCCAACCGTAATTAAAAAACTAGCCATTTAATTCTCGAAATGTCAATGAGTAAAGGTGTTTATTTGGTTGTCAGAACTTAGTTTCATTGACAAACAAAATTATTAATGGCTATAATTTTTTTCAGATTTTTCACCGAAAATAAACCCGCACGGGGGACAGGAAAAAAATAAATATTCCCGACGTCAACTGGTTTAAAACAAATTAAAATCCACACTTACTAAAAGACTCGGCAGATCTCAAATGGAGAACTACATTCGGTGGGGTTAGTAGCTATAGTGACACTCCAAAGACAATGTTCGTTGTCATTTTGGCATGATGTTACTGCATGGCGACCATCTGTTGAATATACACAGCTTTCTACTGGCCCATCATGACTCTACAAGGAAGAACAATATATTGCTATGGTTACCACTTTTTTTCAGTTTACACCATTCATAAAATGTCTGTAAATGCATCAAGATATTAAACCCCAGTATATGAAAATCTCATTTTATTTAACGCTTTCATTACCGATTTGTTGCAACATCGATGCCCCACTGGTTACCGAATTGTTTGCCCAGTCATGCATGAATTCACACATTGCACAACATGCATGCATCCATTTACAGGCACTTTTTCTAAACTCATATTTCAACATGAAGACTTGTTGGAGATAGATATATTCAATGAAATGATTGTTGCTTACGAAATTCCCTTTCATATGACTTTCACAAACACAGAGAGCATTTTGTACACAAGTGTATATCATTCCATAGCACAAATGGCCATTGAAAGGATTGACTTGTATTATGTCCAATTTCTATAATAGCAACATGTAGGTTGTTGGCTATATCATTAGAAAGATATGAATCAGTCTTTCCAACCATATATATAGCATGGGTATGGACTGCGATGAAGGGAAAAAATACATAGGTAAAACTTGTAGCTTTGCATGGTGAGGATGATAAATACAGCTGTTTAAAAAAATAAAAATAAAAATACAGCCGTTTTAAAAGCTGGCCATGAGACTCCCAATTAAGTGCTGTGTGTGGTGACCTTGGTCAACTAAAGTCGCCAATGGTAAGCAACAGGGGGTAGTGTGTATGTGCCAATGGTAGCTAAGTGAGAAATATGGTTCAGAGAGAACCATGACGAAGATTAGAGCAGGCTAATCAAAACTTTGAGAATAACCTGTGAAGTCCCCATGGTTCTCCCTGAACCATAATAACCTGTGAAGTCCCCATGGTTCTCCCTGAACCATATTAACCCGTGAAGTCCCCATGGTTCTCCCTGAACCATATTTCTCACTTTCTATATCGACAGTAGAGAAAAACAAGTTGCCCGACATTGGTTCTCCCTTGAACCTTTCTCACTTAACGAAGGTTGAGATACGAGTTGTGCGATAATTCTTTTCAGAACCTGTACCTCAGCTTCGCAATAGTCGAGATAAACACATGGTGTTACCGCAAACCAAAACGATAGTCACACACTTAAAGTTACACAGTAACCCTTATGGGTATGGTTACCGTACCTTCAAATCACTTCCCCTGGTAAAAATCAGTGAGAAACTGTGAGAAATGTGAGAAATGGCACATGTTCCCGTCTGACATGTCAATGACAACTTGTGCCCCTTGTGGTGTTGGGCAGGACCCTAACAACTTCCGGCCATCTGGGAAAAGTGTAAATTGGTGTTCATCAGTTGAGCTATGAGATTCTTGGTTTCAAAAGGCTTTGTGTCCTGAGGGATAAGATGGAAAGAATATTGGAATAAATATTGGAGCTGAAATCAAATTCATTTTAACCTTAACTTGTGATTTTCCCTGTGAAAATGTTGTGAAATGTCAACAAATTTACGTCAAATTTCCATTACAGTACAAAACCTCTATGACATATCAAAATACAGTCCATGCACAATATGGCGTATTCAGGTTTGGTATTCAGTGGGTTAATTTTGTAAATACATTTCTAGAGTTAAGCAAACACATACATACAAAGCCCTTGATAGAGGTCCAGCTAGGGGAGTAAGCCCCAAGAAACTCTGATTTTAGGCATCCATAATATGGATCTTAGTACAAATGTGAGTAAGGTTTGAAGTAAGCTCTGTAGAGATTAAACATGGTACTACCTCAAACCTTACTCCTACTGCACTTCCACTATGCAAAGCTGCAAACCCTACTTATAGTACAAATTAAAAAAAAAAAAACCTAATTTGTTCACCTCCTTGGACGTCAAGATGGTTGATGCTGGCTCCAGTGTGAGGGACGCTACGAGTTTTCGAATGGACGTTAAGTCCTCGCCGCACAATTTACGAGTTGTTATATCTACAGACCACCGTACTCGGAGAATCATCGTGTCCCAATAAGTATATTTATTTCTGAGTTCTCGGAATATCTCGAGTCTTTACTGCTCTGTAAAGAAAAAGTGGTCATCACAGGTGACTTTAATATTCATGTGGACGATACTCATGATTCGGACGCAAGGAAGTTCCTGAATTTGTTGGAGTTTTTCGGATTGGAGCAGCATGTCCATCAGCCCACACATCGTGATGGCCACACCCTGGACTTAACCATAACACGCATGTCTGAATCTGTTGTCGACGGGACGCCACTTGTTGATCTATTTATATCTGACCATGCTGCTGTACTGTGCCGCTTGGTTTCACGCAGACCTGGTCTTTCTGTGAAAACTATTAGTTACAGGAAGATTAAATCTATTGACTTAGACCATCTTAAACGTGACTTACAATCTAGCACATTATGTGCTGACAAGCAGTTAATCACAACGGAAGACTTGGATTCATATGTGAAGGAATATAACACCACCCTTTTAGCTGCTCTCGATCGTCATGCACCATTGAAATCTCGTACCAGAGTGACAAGGCCTGTTGTTCCATGGTACAGTAAAGCAATTGATCATGCTAAGCGGATACGTAGGAAAGCGGAGCGCAAATGGAGAAGAACTAAGTTGGCTACGGATCTGAGTGATTATAAGGCAAAGAAAAATCATGTAATTTACTTGATGAACAAGGCGAAGCGGGAGTTTTATTCAAATTTTATGGAAGAGAATAGTGGTGACCAGAGAAAACTGTTTGGTGGCAAAACGGCTACTACGTGAAAGATGAGTTGTCTTTCCTGATCATCTTGACAAGACTACGCTTACTAACGATATTGGTAGATTCTTTGTTCGGAAGATTGAACGTATTCGCGAGGAAGCTGAGGCTACTTGTGGTGGTGAATTGGATCGTAATCTTGTTCCAGCCGACATGTCAATGTTGGATAACGATAAAATTTTGCGCTCCTTTAAGGCCTTAAGTGAAAGTGATGTGCATGGTCTTATCCAGAGCTTAGCAAAAAAGTCATGTATTTTGGATCCAATGCCCACCACTCGTTTGTGACTGCCTTGACGCTTTGCTCCCAGTAATTACGAAGATAGTCAATGCATCCCTATTTATGCCGTATTTCCCGATTAAATGGAAAGAAGCTATTATAACCATTATTGATGAAGGGTGCTAAGGATTTAGCCTATAAGAACTTGGCGCCCGTCAGCAATTTGCAGTTTGTCTCTAAAGTCACAGAAAAAGCGGTTTTGATCAGCTATACACCACGTGACTGGCAACGATTTATTTCCTATATTGCAATCGGCATATAGGAAAGCCCATAGTACAGAGACGGCGCTGCATGAGTTGTCAATGATATTCTTTTCAACATGAATGGAAAGCATGTGACGCTGTTAGTTCTGCTTGACTTGAGTGCGGCGTTTGACACCGTGGACCATACCATCCTGCCAAGGCCGCCTTGAGACAACGCTCGAGTCACGGGATCTGTCCTCGAATGGATTTCGTTATACTTGTCTGGTCGGTCCCAGCGTGTGTGTCAGTCAGTGGAGGGTTGTCAGATAGTCTCTATCTGCCCTTTGGTGTTCCTCAAGGGTGCTGTTTAGGGCCGCTGTTGTTCTCGATATATGCCAGCAAGTTATTTACAGTAATAAAGAACTTTCTACCACATGCCCATCGCATACGCTGATGACACTCAGCTATATTTGTCATTCAGGCGGATGACACAACGTGAAAGTGAGGCATTGAAGGGGCGATGGAACAACGACAAGGCTGTTAGAGCATGGATGGTCACAGACAAGTTTAAGTTGAATGAGAAAAAGACAGAATTCTTGATTAGGCCAATGAAAGTTGATTACTAGTTTCTCGTCAGCCATTTATCAAATTTTGGTGAGTTTTTTTTTTCATTATTCATTATTCATTATTTTTCATCAAGGAAAATGCAACCCATACACATACACAAACTGCCATTTTGAAACAGATTTAGGTTCTAAATTCACCCAGAAATGTGAGTTTGATGCCAATATCAGTTCTATTGAGTTGTGAAGAGAAGGATATGAAGGACTGGCTACGACCTTTTGCGACACATGTTCACCGTACAGTCATTTTCAAATTACTGTTCCATTTCACTTGCGCCTAGTCCTGTCCTTCCCGTCATCAATGCAATCACTACACTGTGGATAGAACTGATCATCGGAGACAAGGTCCTCTGTGGTAGAACATCAGCATGCAAACGACATGAACATACCTTGAAGGCATGACAACGATCGATCAATACCAACCCCGTACCACGGCGACAATACACGCACCGGATAGGCCGGGCACATAGTATGCGATCTGGAAACGAGGTTGCAATTTCAGTGACCCAGAACGCCATTCCGCTGCTCTCAGCGGCTGCACCAGCTGCATGTACACTATATACCCTGCATGCCATGGGTTTTCTTTCGCAAATCTGTGAAGCTAGGCAGATCAGCGCTTCCCATGGGCCCAGCTGTATGGAAGGTGGCACGACCGTATGTTGCATGATACAGCCCAAGCTGCAAAACATCGACCGCGCAATCGGAATGGTTCCTTTTAGCTTGGGAGTGGTTTGCGTCCGGATTTTCCGATTTTCTCAAAAATGTTTTGCAAAATAATGAAATTTTGGCATAATGAAATTTTTTGCGGGCCAAAAATCACGTCGCGGGCGCTGACGAGAAACTAGTAATCAGCTTTCATTGGCCTTATAGGAACTCGGCAACAACTGAGTAAAGTTACCATTGATAAATTGTTAGTTGGTAATGCCAGTATCACTCCTGTAAATGAGGCTAGAAATCGGGTCTGGCTTGACTCAAATATGAATTTTAATGTTCATGTCACTAAAATATGTAAGTTAGCCTTTACTCCCTATATAATATACGGCATATTAGGAAGTATCTTTCTCAAGATTCTACGCAAGACACTTGTTCATTCTTTAGTTATAGGGCGTTTAGACTACTGTAATAGTATACTATATGGTTTGCTGGCTACGCAGCTTATCAAGCTTCAACGCTGCTCAGAATGCGGCTGCTAGGTTAGTGTCTAATACCCCGCGCTTTTCCTCGTAGACATTCGACAATGTACCAGTTAATTGGTTGCCGGTTAAATTTAGGATAATTTTTAAGATTATTATAATAACTTTTAAAAGCTTTTTATGGCAGTGCCCGTTTTATATTAATGAACTTATATCTCTTAAAAGACGGACTGTGTATAATCTACGTTCTAGCAATGAATGTTTGCTTGCTCCACCGGGGATCATCATATCGTGTCTGCTACTGCCATCAGCCATCGTATCGCAATGTCATTCATTGAGGTTATGTCTTCCTTCGTCGGTCTTGTGCCATAGTAACAACAGTTATTCATTAGGTGGTCAATGTCACATCTGTCCACTCCACACCGGCAACTCACAAGCGTTTGTTTGATATCCCCAGTCGCATTTTGCAGCTGGTGTGACTGCATGTCCAGATCTTCACGGTTCGCTGTTCGCCACACTGGCCAGGGGAGATTATGTCCGGGCGGTAGAGTTTCCACCGGTGTAAATCATACTTTTTGAGATTGCTCTGGTTCGTATCGTCATCCCAAGTGTCTTTCCATTGATTTATTCTCGCCGCTTCTGGTGTGCCTGTTAGAGGTGGCACTGTTATGAAACTCTTCGCGATGAGAGACGAGCTACTACTGGTTCATGGTTGAAAACATTGTGTCGGGGTCAGTTATTTGTTTCAGTCGCTTTTTTTTTGATAGTATACTGCGTGACACGAGGTGGAGCAATACCGCTGAGGTTGGATAAATCCTGTGTCGGGTCGGTCGAATGCACCCGGTCAGACCATACGCAAAGTCTCGTGTAAAGCAACGTCTACTTCTTTGCTGTGTGTTGATCTTTCCCACAGGACAACAATACTCCGCTGTGGATAGACACAGCGCCATGGCGGTGGGGCATTCGCGCCCAGTTGGTACCGGTCAGTTTACTGAAGTAGGTTGTTTTAGTCGATACTTTTTGCGGGTTTTTCACAGTGTTTTTTGTATGTTAGCGAGCGGTCTAGAGTTACACCAAGATATACCGGTTTTCAACATGCTCGAGCTTCACACCATTCCAAGTCACATTTAGTTTCACTTTAGCCTGTTTGTTTTTAAGGTGAAAGGCGGTTAGCTGTGTTTTTGTCGGGTTGGGTCGTAGAAGGTTTGCTGTGTAGTAATCTTGTAACAGGCAGAGTGATTCGGACAGTGTCTTTTTCGATTTCATGAAATGATTGTTTCTGGTGGTAATACAAAGATCGTCGGCATAAATAAAACTGTTTGTGGACGGTGGTGTAGGCTGGTCATTAGTGTAGATGTTGAAAAGTGTTGGTGATAGAACTGAGCCTTGAGGGTAAACGTTGCATTGATTTCGCCATCGGCTTTTTCCCATTGAGTTCTACATAGAAACCGATTTACATGATAAAAGTGTTCGGATGAATTTAGTAAGTGGTGCGTCCTCTGTTAAAAGAAATAGCTTTGTGAGCAGTAGACGATGGTTAACAGTGTCGATGTCGTGCTGAGAGATCAATGAATGCCGCCTCCTGTAATAAGGCCCAGTTCAAAACCGTCCTCGATGTGCTGTGTGAGATTCAGAACTTGTGAACAACAAGATTTACCGGGTCTTGTCTTCCACGATAGATTGTAGTCTCGTCAGTATCATACGCTCTAGGAGTTTGTATAACCATAGAGCAACGTACAGAGAAGCGATATTGGCCGGTAGCTCTTCGGATTTTTAGGATCCTTTCCCGGTTTTAATAGAGCAATTACCTTTGATTTTCTCCACATTGCTGGTATTTGCTGGCATCGGATACAGTCGTTTATAAGTTCTAGCAACCATGACAGTGTAATGATTCCAAAATGTTTGATCATTTCATTTTGTATACTGTCTAGACCGGAGCTTTTCCATTACACAGTAACTTGATAGCTCCGTGGCCAGTTCAGTCATTGTAAATTTGGTTAGATAGTGTTATCCGCCATTTTCGGATTGGAGTATGGGCTTATGTATGCTAAAGTCTCTATTTCGGGTCGGGTTTTCCGTTGAGTAGAAGTTGGTGGGCGACAGCATCAGGGGTTACATCGCACGTGGTGGCTGGTTTTGAACTGCTAAGACGACAGGAGACCGAGCATTTGCTGCTGCCCCAGCCCTGTGGAACGGCTCACCAGCTAGCCTCAGGGCTGAGAACAATTTTATTAAATTTAAGTCGTCTCTTAAGACATATCTTTTTAGAGAAGCATATGAAAAAATAGTCTTACTAATATAAATAGTTTTACTAATATATGTAAAAGTTTTTATAGTTTTTATATAGTTTCTATAGTTTCTTTTTCTTTAGTTATATATATATATAGATTTTAATTTTTGTCATTTTATATTTTAATATTTTAATAATTTTAAGTATTGTAAGATAGTATTATTTTGTACAGCGCATTAGATCATATACATATGTATTTTGCGCTTTATAAGTAATAAAGTTATTATTATTATTATTATTATTAAAAAAATTATATAAAGTTTCTTACAAAAAAAAGAATTTGTTCGCACTTTACACTAAGTAGGTGTTATGTAAAACTGTTATTTATACTCAATCAAATTAAATTTTCACAGATTTTAAGGTCTGTTAATTAAAATAAAAATTAATAATCAAACAAGGACAACTAATTTTGACAAATTAGAAATGAAAGTCAACTTTTTAAAAGGACGTTTTAGTTGTTTTAAACATTTTTATGGTCGTTTTAAAAATTATGTTTCAGTAACTTAGTGGGGGAAGTTAGATGGGAAGGGGTTGGATGGGAGGGGGTTGGATGGGAGGGGGTTGGATGGGAGGGGGTTGGATGGGAGGGGGGTTGGATGGGAGGGGGGTTGGATGGGAGGGGGGTTGGATGGGAGGGGGTTGGATGGGAGGGGGTTGGATGGGAGGGGGTTGGATGGGAGGGGGTTGGATGGGAGGGGGTTGGATGGGAGGGGGTTGGATGGGAGGGGGTTGGATGGGAGGGGGTTGGATGGGAGGAGGGGGTTGGATGGGAGGAAGGGGTTGGATGGGAGGAAGGGGTTGGATGGGAGGGGGGTTTGGATGGGAGGAGGGGTTTGGATGGGAAGGGGTGTTGGATGGGAGGGGGTTTGGATGGGAGGGGGGTTGGATGGGAGGGGTTTGGATGGGAGGGGTTATCAGTACCTTTAGTTCTTTTCTCTGGATCAGCTTTCCATCTTGAGCACTGTAGACACAGATCCACTCGAAAGTGACATGTCCGTTGGTCTTGGGAATGAAGACACTACTTGGCTGTCAATTTCCAGTGGAATATTGACAACAAATTTGCCTGAAAAATACAAAATCATTATAAAATTATGCAATAACTATTTCAAGTTAATAACAAGGTTGCAGTGCTGGGTGATGTTCATATAAAAAAGGTAATTTTGTCAAAATAAAAAAACATTCAACAATTCTTCAAAACTTATTGGCTGTCATTGTCATGTGAAATAATTTCCTTTAAAATTTATACATAATTCAGGTCTTTGTATACATCTTTTATATTCTAAAACAACCACCCTCACAGGATGGCACGTCGTTACAAATAATAAGCGCACCAGTTTCAACAAACTTTTGAGCACGGCAATATTAACTGGTGGACAGAGGGATATCCCAATGAGGTTTGCACAGATCAGCAATGTATACCTCATCCTAGTGAAGAAATGGCCGTCCAAAACATCCATGCCCATCAAATGCATCATATACCTTAAAAGGACACACAAGCTTTTGACAAGAAAGCCAACATACCTCGGCGTATCCTTGTCCGAGACCAAGCAAGTTTTTCTAGGACAGCCAGCAGTGACCTGCAAACTCCATCTTGATTAGGTCAGCCTCAATCATCACTTCTAAAGCTCCACTAGCGACCTATAAGAAACAAACATTCCCTCTTGTATTCCTCTCAATCACAATTACATGTAACATGTTAACCCTTCTATGACTGCAAGGGTCAAAATCAGTCCAATGTTGATATACTTGCTAAGGTATATCTAGTGCACAGAACACTGTCAAAACCTTGCAGTCAAATGTTGATATATTCTACAAGGTATATCTAGTGCACTAGAACACTGTCAAACCTTGCATGTAGTAGTAAAATTTTACAGGTCAAATGAGCTTCAACGTTTTGACTGGTAAAAGTATTGTTTTGTATTTGTTGAGGGTGGTGAAAATGACGGTAAAACCAGTCAAAAAATGCCCCTGTGCATATTTGGGTCAACAATCAAAACAGGCAGTTGACCACGGTTTGACCACTATAGCTACTGCCACCAAGTTCAGCTGTAGTAGGAGGGTTAATCAGTACATGAGTAATTGCTGTGTGATATTACCCAAGCAGTGAATTTCACTCATCACCAAACACTACAAGTGTGTATATATCATGAACCCTGAGGACAATCAGAGCACACTGATCAAACGTTGAGTTGTACCTCCAGTTCTTTTCAGAAGCAATTACTACTCAATTGAGAATTTCACATGGTGTCACACCAATTAGTCTTTATAATGAACCCGTTTAGATCATTTTAATGTAATCAAATAAAACAAAGGGAATGGACTACATAGTAAACAACACAGGTGATTGGGCAGTTTGGAAAATGCAATAAATTTTGCTTGGGTATTAGCCACTGTTGTGAACAGTGCTGGGGTGAAATCTATAAGCATTTGTTTTGCTTTCCTTTATTGCTTAAATCACAACATTGATTTGTAAAACTGAAAAACCATTAAGTACAATACTTTTCAATGTTCCATAAGTGCGATAACAATGAAAAACTGGCTTTAGGATTATGCAAGGTAGTATCGTCACAATCAACAGGACATGGAATTTCTGGAATGCATTTAGATTAACTCACTGACTGAAAATGATTCCCAACATGATAAGGTTATATTGTTGCTGCATACATGAGCCAGTAATTTTCAGTCACTGTGTTCAATTTAAGCTAAGATCGATTCCATGCCCTGTTGAATGTCTACTCTGATCATGACGATACTGCCCTTTAATATAGAACTATTTTGAATGAAAAGTACCTTTATCCGAGAGTCCCATAAACAGATATTCTGCATGGAAACCTTTCTTGACAACGCTACTGTCTGTGATGAACGTTACAACAACCTCGTTGCTAGATGATAAACCAAACGGGCTGGCTGCCATAATATTTGATATTTCGTGGAGGTGTCCAACTTATCTGTTATCTGTATTTGTTAAGCAAAATTAAAGGAAGAAAACAACTTACATCAACAATGCGCACAAGAACCTCATAAAATTAAGGAGGAGGGCCAAAAGTCATGGTACAAAAGCCTTTGAGCCTGGCCAGGCCTGGGCTACCTGGCCTCCTAATCCTGTAACAATACAGTACCGCCAATCAACATAACCCTAGTGGCTTCAGGAGGGCTAGCCCAGCCAAGTAGACCTCATTATAATGCTGCAGTTGTGAACTAAAGACAGCCAAGGTGTCAATTGAGTCTGTGTTAACAATAAGAGCTATTTGAGATCTATTCATTAGTAAATGGTCTTTAGTGTTCAGGTAGGGTATATAACAAGCAGAAAGCGGATTATATAGGCTCATAGACCCATGCCTGGCTGGGCTTTCAAAGGCTTTGCTCTACCATGACTGTGTGACCCTCCTCCCTAAATGTGTCACCTGTTCATTAAGGTTTGCTGAATTTCAAACCCCATAAATAAATTTAGTGTGCCACATCAGGAAGGGTACAACATCGTTTATTTTACAGGTTTGGCACGGTCACTGGCACAAGGACTGAGCTCTAATGCTTAAGTCCTTATTGCCTGTGACCATGCACAAACAGGTCATTATCCTGCAGTAAAACCAACCACATCAATTTCGTTTTTAAATGTAAATTGTAGTTTTGTTGAAGACAAAAAAATTTTCACGGCAAATTCACATTTTGGGAAACACAAAACACTTGAAAAGAACATGAGTCAACATGATGCAAAACAACTTCATCACTTGGTTGGTTCAAATGCATGTCATATGTCGCTAAATAGAACATGAGTCAACATGATGGAAAACGACCTTTCATCACTCTGGTTGGTTCAAATGCATGTCACATGTCGGGTTAAATAGAACATGAGTCAACATGATGGAAACGACCTTCACTGCCACTGTTGGTTCAATGCATGTCACATGTCGTAAGCAAAATAGAACTGCAAATAGGTGGCTGTACGCGCTGTTCTGATTTTGATAAGCCATGTCTGTACCATCTGTTAATACACCCCAACGGGATTAATTTTGTCCAATCAAATTGTCTCAACTGTTTTGGACATTTATGAATATATAATCATCTAAAAGTATATTTGGTATGTAAATATTTCAAAGGGGCACCAATAAGGCTAAGAACAGGGTAACGAAGGCATTGGCTCTCTCCTATGAAATTTGTAAAGCCTGTATTTGGTGAGGAGACACCAATAATCAAAGTAGAGTGCCCCTGCTAGCGCACGCTTGAGAGTGACTTTGTTATTGATTATTGATTTTTAAAGCTCCAGTTACTCGATTTGCACGACAAACACACGACTGAACAATGACAAAAACACTGAATAAAAACACTTCACCCTGAAAATGCCCTGAAAATCTGTTTTTCCATGAACAAATAGTTCATGAAATGATAATTTCATGACACAATATCAGAAAACGCCATGAAATATTTCCTTTTGGGATCTTCGTCACGGAAAATGCAGTGAAAACGCCATGAACTTGTGTGGCAGTTTTGGGGCAGCTTCTATTAATTCTTGAGAGCGCCATGAATTTGCCGAATGAATTTCGCTTGGCCAGATTTTTGGGTATGTTCGGGGTATAGTTATTCACAGTGAAAGGATGGTCACGATGCACTGCGCTGGTAGTCAGATGGCAGTTGAACAAAGTCTACTATACCTCCACGAAGTCATATTCATGCCAAGCCGTTATGCGTTTTGGGGAATTGACTCAAGCGTTTAATAAGCGTGTGTTCACGACACTGCTTTCTCTTCTCCCGCGTATCTTGGGTGACTGGGTGTAGTGCTTGGGTTGCCCTCCAACGTTAGATCTAGTGAAACTAACAAAGACGACCTCATGGGATTTTCATGTAGTAGGTAGTCAATGTGAACGTTAGATGGGTGAAAGTCATCCGTGATAGTTTTGACTTGTGAAAGATCCGTCAGTACCTGTATTGTAAAGTCTAACTTGCTGTTTGGACTTAAATAAAGGAAGGTTTTATTTTAACAGACATGATACTTTTATACGCAGGGCCAGTCCCAGACATTTTAAACATGCTGATTGGTTGAGATCTGGTCACATGGTTATGTTTAAAACTGTCTCAAATGGGTTTAAAAAGACTGATTTCAAAAGTTATAAATAAAGATTGGTTTGGGCCTTCACAATCTCGCCCACTAACTCCACTCCAGAACAATCTAAATTCTCACCCGCAAAAATTGTCATCCTCACTATTTTTACTCCCAAGACATTTATAAAAACCTTAACAATAAAGCTAGCCCACCAGTTTGATGTAACCACTTGCTGCCTGGCTGAGCACTGTTGACCCAACTTTAATCCGTCCACACGATGGGAAAGGCTTCATTGGCAATTTAAAGGTCTCATTCAAGGAACACTTTTGCCAATGAATTAGGGTTATTTTTTGAGGACTACAGCTTCATCAATGCTTTCAAGGAGGTGTCACGATTATACTGGCAAGAGATGACCGCAGTGGTTTTAGCGGAGAGATTTGTAAAAAAGACAGGTCTCAAACAGTGGGTTAAAAGTCCGGTCTCGAATGTTATTTTAAAAAGACCACTATTAAAACTGAATCTGGTTGATGTTTTAAGACAGGTGACTCATGAAGTGCTTTTTGTTATAAAATGGATTTACCTCATTCTGACCAGCCCATTAATAAAACTGCAATCAAAGAAAAGGATAATATAATATGGACTTATACAGCGACGATGATCCACCAAACTGATGCTCAAAGGCACATTACATTATTATCCCTGCTCATCAGGCTCCATAAATCATTCCTGAAACCATCTCCAGCTCCCTGGGAGTATACAGCTCAATTGCTGCCATTACAGTGCATATAGGGTTAATCAAACACAACAACCAACTCTGTCCTCACAGGTACCATACCCATTACCAATGGGTGGAGAAGCCAATTATGGTAAAGTGTCATGGTCGCAGCCAGGATTCGAACCCCGTGCTCTCTGACATGTCAGCCATCAGAACACAAATCCGATGCACTCAACTGCTCGGCCATGATGCTCACCAAAGCATGGCTTATTGTTGTTCAGTGTGGTTGTAATACTGACAGACAATATCTGGGAGGTAAGATCAGTTTGTAGCATGGCTAATTGTTGTTCAGTGCAAGGTTTAACACTGATAGAGCAATATTATCTGGAGAGGAATGAGATCAGTTTTGTAGCATGGCTAATTGTTGTTCAGTGTGTGGTTGTAACACTGATAGACCAATATCTGGAGGAGATAAAGATCAGTTTTGCAGCATGGCTAATTGTTGTTCAGTGTGGGTTGTACACTGATAGACAATATCTGGGGAGATAAGATGTTTTGTAGCATGGTTAATGTGTTGTTCAGTGTGGTTTGTAACACTGATAGACAATATCTGGGGAGGTAAGATCAGTTTTGCAGTATTTTTGTTCGTTAGTTAGACCAGCATGCATTGCTAAAATCAGTTTGGGCATGCTCAGTATGGTATTTGCAAAAGATGGCTGTGTCAACACTTTGTTGGATAATTCATTTACAAGACAATACTAGTACAAAATTTGAAGGACAATTGATCACATAATGAGTGTAAGTTACCTTGTAGGATGGCGACAGGGCTCACTGAAAAGAAACCATTAGCCGGTTGCATGTTGGCTGGAACCAGGTCACACTGACGAATTGTACGATAACCTGTCCCAGAAAGAAAATATAAATAAAAACATACATTCTCAACAACTAGAAAAGTTTTCAGTTTCTGAATGGAAGTAAACAACTTATAACAAGTTCCCAGAGCATGGATAATGAGCTAATAAGTTAGAATTGATGACATTAAAGCCAGACTTTGATATTAAATGATGTACTACATCTATATTTTATAAGAATCAAGAGATGAGCTGCAAAGAGTACAAAATCAGTCCAAATGTTGATATACTTGCCAAGTCAAACACTGTCAAAACCCTTACGTGTAGTAAGTACATTTACCACATCAAATAGAGTTGACCATTTGACTGGTAAAGTCACAAATCTCGCCTTGTATTGTTGAGGGTGGTCAAAATGACAGTAAAACAAGTCAAAAAATGCCTCTGCAGCTGCACACTTGGGTCAACATTCAAAATAAAAGCAGTTGACTGGTTTTGACCAATATAGTTACTTGCCACTACCCTAAGTAGAAGGGTCAATTGCACTAAAATAATACCACCTCATCAATCAAGCTATAATCATGTTTTTATAGATTACCAATACAGAGTCGCCAACTGGAGAGACCTCCTTGCATATATTTTAAGTAGTGGCAAATTACCGCCCGTCAAATACGCCAAGTCTTCTGGCAGAATCCCGGGAAGAGTTGGCAGCTCCGCTGCCAATAATGTATGTGTTAGCACGTGAAGATCAGCCCATTATTTATTCTCCTCCTCCAAACAGAATCCCCAAACAATTCTTAATAAATTTGGGGCTGCCTTATCCTGTTTGTTAGTGTGACGTAATAATTCCAACATAAACCACGTCCACTTCACGTGTTGGCTCCAACGATCATCAGATCATCTAGGCTCATTAAATGCATTTAAACCATTTCTTTAAGGGTTTACATTAAGAAATTAAGCCGGCTTGGTACTTGCATGCATTTAACATGTGTTGTAGACTAACTTGGGCAATATCAATTGTTTTTGTAACGGCGGGCTTTTGCACACCAGAATAATACTCAGAATGCAAGTAAGGATACCGTGGACCAATGAACTTTAATGAAATCACAAATCCTAGAGAACTACAACCAAAATGAAAGCGTAAACCGAGGCAAACACACACAAAAAAAAAAGCCAACAAAACAATGGGTCTAGATCACAGACCCACCATTTCGGCTACATGATAAAATCGGGTCTCTAATAAAACAACCTTCAAGCTGTCATCAGCAGGTGGACGATGGTCTGTATCAGACATGTACTGTAATAGTCGAAGAACATCTGACACAAGGCGAAACTACAATTAAGGACTCACTGGACAGGCGTTCGCCTTCGCAAACCGCCGTCACCAGCAGTAGCGTTGGCAAGTGCCAGCCAGGCTCTAAATGGCAGTACCCGCTGCAACCACCCAAAAATTGCCGCGAGGGCTGAACAAGGACGTAGGTGCTATAATACCCGTGTTAATTGATAAAGACTAGCTTACTACATTTTTATAACTCTAACTGAACATTCCTAAATGTAACACGAAGGCAATAATAACACTACATAACTAATATTAAGCAAACAAGATACCCAAAACGTACAACTACAATAAGGAAATTCCTTTTAACTTTGTGTCCATAATAATAACCCGACAGGGTTGTATATTTCCCAGTTCCATTTTCATCCCACGATATATACGGCAAACTAATATTGCAATTTTTCGATACTATTGCGATTGCTATTTTCATTCAGGCATGATTGCTTTAGAGCTGATAACCACAGGTATATACCCTCTACATCGTCACAATAAATCACAAATTAGGTTTGCAGGCGTGTATGTACTTCTGAAGTAGTTCGTTTTGCTTACTTGAAAAGCTAAAAGACTGTTGTAATTTTTGTTTCCATGGAATTTCTGACTTAACTCACAATGGCGATTTTTTTTTTTTAAAATTACGATATATTTTACCGATATCTTGATAACTTAAAAAAGTTCTCGAAATCGTAATCTAATAAAAAGGAATATCGCGATATTCGATATCGTGTTATCACAAAGCTTATTGTAAACTCAAAATCTTAAAAAAAAGTAATTTCTGCCTGAAAGAATGGCTTTTGAATGTTAAAACAGGGAAATTTAGGTTAAATTACACCCAAGTAGGGAAAAGAAATTGTGTACTACCAATGCATGCACGTATTACGTATTGACTTTATGAACAGGACAATCTGTACAACAGTTCACATAAAGAATGTGTGTACAAATTTTAATTATTTAAAATTTAAAAAGTTTACCAATGTGTGCGTGTACTAGTACGAAAGCATTATTGACTTTATGAACAGGACAGTCTGTACAACAGTTTACAAAAAGAATGTTGTACTGCAGATGCGTGCGCGTGCGTATTGACTTTATGAACAGGACAGTCTGTACAACAGTTCACATAAAGAATGTGTACTACCAATGCGTGTGTGTGCGATATGACTTTATGAACAGGACAATCTGTACAGTTCACATAAAGAATGTGTGTACTACCAATGGGTAATGTGTATTAAGTATTGACTTTATGAACAGGACAGTCTGTACAACAGTTCACAAAAGAATGTGTTACTACCAATGCGTGCTGGCGTGTTATGTATTGACTTATGAACATAGACAATTTCATGCAACAGTTCACATAAAGAATGTGTGTACTACCAATGCGTGCGTGTTATGTATTGACTTATGAACAGGACCAGTCTGGCACAACGGTTTACATAAAGATATGTGTACTACCAATGCATGTGTGTATTATGTATTGACTTATGAACAGGACAATCTGTACAACAGTTCACATAAAGAAGAATGTGTACTACCAGTAAGTGTGTGTATTACGTGATTGACTTATGAACAAGGACAGTCTAACACAACAGTTTACATAAAGAATGTGTGTACTACCAATACGTGTGTGTGTATTACGTAGTGACTTTTATGAACAGGACAATCTGTACAACAGTTCACAAAAAGAATGTGTTTTTAAGACTATTTCCCCATTCAGAAAAAAAATGCACATAATAGCCAGTCTTGGGGCATGAGGGACCGACCGTAGCTTCCCCTTGGCCCCAAAGCTTGCAACACACAGTAAGGTTGACATTTTACATAACCGAGGGGATGGATGGGTCAATTACGGACATCGTATACAAATTAAAATAAATAAATAAAAATAAACAACAAACCCTACGAAAATTACTCGGCACTATTTAAATCGTAAAATCTATAAGACATTTTTTAGTTCCCTATGAAATTCACTAAGAAATACGAGATAATTCAAGCCGTTATTTAATTATTAAGTAATTTTGGGATGATTGAAAGAATAAGTATGAGCTAAAGACTGTTTTGCGGTGGCACCAATTTAATTATGTTTATTAGCAGTTCATGTCTTGCAAATCTCAACCCTTACAAAATAGCAGTTTTAATTCTGGTGTGACCTATCAATCATTAATCACGGTAAATTGTGGTCCAAATATTCCAATTTATTTGAGGTGTTTTTCTTACATTTTTCAGGAAACCTCTAGGGTTTTGTTTCTGTTGTGGGGCGTCTTAGGCCAAAAAGTCACCGTTTATTTTACCCATTCTGAGGTGTAAGTGGCGAGCGGTCTAGCTTACGGATTCAAGTTCTGGTGTTAGCAACATAATGTGGAGTTCGAATCCGCGGCCGTGACACTTGTGTCCTTAGGCAAGACACTTAATCATAGTGCTTCTCTCCACCCAGGGTTAAATGGGTACCTGTGAAGGCAGAGTTGGTTTGCTCTATATGCGCTAGAAATGGCAGCAATTGAGTTGTATACTTCCCCAGGGACTGAGATGGTTTCAGGAATGTCTTATGAGCCCTGAGCTTAGAGCAGGATAATAATATAATGCCTTGAGCACCACTTAGTTGGTGGATAATGCTATATAAAACCACATTATTATTATTAAGTATTTTAGTTACTTTTTGAAGAAGGGTTCCCTGTATTTATCTTGTGTTTTATACAGAAAAACATTTTTTAAGCTGTCCATTCGTCGTTGCATTGTGCCTGTTTAACTGCTGTGCTTATGACTAACGTTAGTTATGGTTGAGCCCTCACGTGAACATACTTTGGACGATGACAACTAACAAAATATGGTGAATGTCACCAAAATGTATTTAGAAGACATAAATAAGGATAGGGAAAAATTCCAGTTGTTAAGGTTATGGCAATTATTCAGTAGAAATTTTATGCCATATATTTTTGTAATTTTGTTTTCTCCAAAAATCTCTTCAGTTTGTGCACAAATTAAATAAGTAGCCTAAGCGATTGTTTACTGCACTTTTCCTTAATTTTGTACCCCTTCTCAGATACAAATAAACTTACATAGACAATTATTTCACAGGAAAATACACAATATTCTTGACACAATACATGTACTTGTAGGTCCTGCTCCCCGAGGCCTCTCTCAGACATCACTACATCACA